>MQRK01188209.1:289-16003 GCA_001938485.1 Girardia tigrina | reverse complement strand
ACAGAAAGCATTCGGTTCCTCTATCAATTCATAAACCGGTTGTGGACAAATATTTGTTAAGACAACAAAAATTAAAGTCCTTGCAAAACGAGGTCACCGAGATGAGAATTTAGCAAAATATGTCCAGCTACTACAAGAAGGTGATCGAAAAAGTCTCAGAAGAGCAACCGGAAATAATTTTAGAAAAAGCAAGCAAGATTGGGTCAAATACCAAAAAGAAACCTCAGGTGACGAATCCAAACATATATGGGTCAATTATGAAAGAGGATATGGCATCATCTTTCTCTGGGGTTTTCAGCAGATCCCAGAAGCGGCGTGAGCAGAGGAAGCGAAAAGCTCAAATGTTTCAACAGGACAAGAGTGAGCTGCAAGCTGTTTTTAAAACCAGTCGTAATAAGATTGACGTCCAAGATGGAAAGACGGTAATAGAAATGACACCAGTCAAACAGAGTCTTCTGATTTTGACACCTCGCATCAAATTTCGTTGTTTTCTCCAACAAATAATTTCCAAGAGACTATAGAACAACAAGAATGACTGGACTTTAAGTCAAAACTTGAAATTCAGAAGGAGAATCGTGACCGCCTACAGTTCCGCTCTATCACAAATGGTAAAGCTGAAGAGTTTGTCAATCTATCAGATTTGGATAATTAGGGACGATGGGTGGATTGCCTTTGATTAGCATTTTCTTTTGTTATATTTTAATAAAACTTATAATTTGTTCATGTTCTTTTAACTTTAATCCCTGATATGAAAATGATAAACTCATAATAAGAAATATAATAATTGAATAAAAAAACATGCAGAGAAAAAAGATAAGATAATCATTAATTAAATAGAAGTAGTATAAGTCAACTTTCATAGACTTAATATATTTAAATATGATGTAGAACCCAATAGGTACTTCATGAACTTCACTGGCGAGATAAAAGGGCCAGATGTGGTTGATGGGGTAGGATATAGATCTCTAATAAGTGTGAGTTAGAGACAGTTAGCGGAGAGACATCTAAATAATATGTTGGGTCAAAATAAGCTCAGATGCTAAAGCATACCATGAAACACATAAATTTAAATTAATAAAATTAAAATAATAATATAAAATCCAGCACTAATAATATCACACTCAAAATAAGTGCAATCAACTTTGCGTATTGATGCATGGCATTACATTTCATTGCAGTATTGTAAAGTTAGGTTTTTATTCACTGATACACAGTATGATAGATGTCATGAAGTGGTTATCAGTCAGATTTGTGAAATGAAAATAATTTCGCGATTTGATTATTTTCATTTGCAAAAATGCTGCTTTGCATATATAAGTGGAACCAAAGCATGTAAATATCCTTGATGCTACTGATCTCAATAATAGAGTTTTTTCTTCTGGTACAAACTTCCAAAAAAAATTCATTTGCACGTGGTTTCAAAATTTTATCTGATTTTTTTGTTAAAACTTTCGACTCTACATCTGATAAATTTAATTGAAAAATATGAGCTACATTGGATGACATATCCTCGATATTATATTCTCCACATGGAAAGGAAATAAATTCAAAACATAGTTTGAAAACGACTAAGATTTGAAAATCGTCTCTCAAATTCTGAATAATTATTGTCTATTTTAGAACAAAACTTTTCCATGTTGTTTATTCTGATTTTCTAAATATAGAAAATTCTTTAAGTTATAAAATATATCTGCAAAAACGTCTGCGATCTACTATCAATCAGCTCGCGATCGACCGTTTGCCCATCCCTTCCATGTATTAAATAATACTGCAGCTTTTTTGATCCTAAATAATAGGTGGAATGATAATTCGGTTGTTTAAATACACAAAATATTATATTTGTTATTAATTTAAATATATTTTATCCAGGCGTGTTTAAACTTAATTACAAATAATTCAAACAATGTTTTGGGTCTATATCTTGTTGAAGCACAAACATTTTCTCAATCAAATCGATTTCCGATGGAATCTCACTTCGCTGAAATATTCAATGATCGTTTTGTTTTCACATTTTCCTGTCAAATTTCACCAAGAAACCGACTCCAGACTAACAAAACTGTTCAATACAATCACCCTGCCACTTTCAAACTTAACTGTTGGCTTTATGCATTGCTTTGCGTGTCGTTCATAAGGTTTTCGGCGGCAGTACGTTCACCGCTTGGTACCAAAAAGTTCGAATTCGAACTCATCGATCCATAATACTTGTTTCTATTGTTCGACCAACCAATTTTTATATTCTTTTATCCATTTGAATCGTTTAAAAACACTTACAGAAAGCAACAATCCTTATTAAACCGTTATATAAGATATCGGACTCGGTAGCGTTTGATTGATCTCTAATGTTATATCTGGTACTGTATTGAGCCTGGATCATCTACTAAACACTTGTATATGTCTATCATCCATTTCTATAGTCTTTATGGATTGGCCCAAGCGTTAGTTGTCGGAAAACAATTGGTTTCAGTGAATCTCTCAATTGGTTTACTGAATCCTTCCTGTGAAACTCCCAGTATTTGTTAAAGTTTTCTCTGCATTTGTTGATTTTATTCTTAATTATTACTTGAGTAAGTTGTTTTTCGATGGGCGCCTGACAAACAAGCTTATAAACACATTCATAAAGTGACATTGGGTTGAGGTTGACCCTTAATAACCACTTGGAGCTCTTGAGCTTTCAAAAATGTTTTAACTCGAGAGGGTCGTGACAAATAAATAAATTAGAAAGAAAAGACAACTCTCAAAAGTCATTATTAAAATATCTTTATATAAAACTCTTTGAGAGTAATGATAAAAGTGACAAATACAAAAAAGACGATTTTTCCAAGTGAGTCCCAACTTTTAGAGGGCAGTGTATGTATAATTATACAAGATTGGCAATCGCCAATGTCATCGAAAATTAAACTTGTAGAATAAAAAAGATGAAAATACTTTAGAAAAACTTCATCGTTCCTTCATGTGGATATTACATGACAAAAATTATATAATATTTAAATAATGATGATAAATTGTTTCGAAAACAGAAAAACAACGTTCATCATATCTTATTGTTAGTAATTTCGACAGATAAACCGTGATAAATAACTTTCACAATAAATTAACAATGACACAATCACTTTTATACCAAACCAATGTTCATGTAATCATTATGTAATTTCTAAATCTTAAAAATAATTTCAAAAAAGTTGAAGAAGAGAGCGTTTGTACATTGATTTAGGATCAAAGAATTTGATCATCAGCACTTCACACATTACCCTGTATCAATAGTTATTAAATTTTGTACACAAAATCTTAAAATTACTTAAATCAACTATACTTAAAAACGTCTTCTATGCTGAGCAATAATTTTTAGTATAGATGCATTGTATGTCAGACAACATACATTGGAGAGACCAGTTATCATCTTTGTAAACGGATTCAGGACTTTAGTCGAATGGAAAGTGAGAGTAACATGGCTCAACATAGAAAAGTTTTTTAAAAGGTTGTGTTGATTTAATTAATTTTAAGATTTTGTGTTCACAATTTAATAACTATTGGTACAGGGTGATGTGTGAAGTACTGACGATCAAAACTTCTGATCCTAAAATGAATGTGCACTCTCTTCTTCAACTTTATTGATAGTATTCCTGTGATTTACAAATAACACAATTATAGATAGTAATTATATAATACTGGAATGTAATGAGAGTCAGCATAGTCTATCATGATAAAATATCAGTATTACGAATTATATTTTATAATTTATAACTTCCCATCGGTATTTGACGCTGCAGACAGAACTAATGACCTGTTATCGCTAAATTATTAGTTCCATTAAACTGAGAATTTACACATGAAACATAATCTCTGAGGTCGACGATTCTGAAAGAAGACTAATAAGAAAGATTGTTCTGAAAATAATAAACGAATAAAAAATATGGGACAAATTATCCATCAAATGTTTTTCGAATAAATTTGTGCAATCAATTATAATAAAATAATGACCTAAGCGAATTCGGCTTTTTACAAAGAATAATTTTTGATTTTGTGTGGTAAATTATATATTAAAAGATGAAATTTAAATATCGCACAGTTATTATCTCGTCAATTGAGAGTGTTTGGAGAAGGATAAAAGAATACGCCTGATGGCGACACAAATATGACTTCGATATAAAGAATACATGCAAAGAATGAGGTTTATTTTAGGTTCGATGTCACAAGTTGAAGTCAACATCAAAATTTTAGTAATAATAACACAATAACAAATTTATAAAACAAATTTTCGAGGAACATTTTATCTTTTGCACAAACCATTTATACATAAAGATAATGTAATATAAATACGAATACATAATATATTATTTCTTTATTTTAAAGGAATTCAAAAAGTTTATTTTATAAATATTTCTTTCGTTAAAATTTTATCCTTAAAAAATTTCGTTAAATTTTTTCATTTTAATTCATTTCACAAAATTGTCATATCAGAAATAATCTAATTATAAATTATTTTATTCTTTAACATTTTCTTTTAAAATTTTCAACCAGAACTTTTTATTTTATTTTAATATCTTATAAGTTTTCATTTTTATAATAGTGTTAAAATAATAGTGTGAAGAATATTTTAAATTATTCGAATGTGTGAATGTAGTGATGCTGTATGTTGATTTAAGTATGTTAAAATTAGAATGGTGATTCTCCACCCAGATGGAAATTGGTATTTGTTGTTATTAGCAACATCACAATTTGAGTGCACACATTTATTAACAACAGAACATTTTCACTGGTATTTTCTGTGGAAATCGTCATTTTTGATTAATATGTTTTTTGTATCTATATTCAAATCTTAAAAATAATTAATGAAATAAGAATAATATTAACTTTTAATTTCTCAAAATTTTATTGCATAAAAATGCATTAAGTAATTTTTAAAATAAACATTAGTTTTTAAATTATATTAAATTTAAAAAGTTAAAATCGTTACTAAAAATATTATTAAAATTTATAATTACAAAACTTGCAATTAATTAGTATTTAAAGATTAATCTCATTAGATTCAAATAATCAACCAATAAACATACCAATCCCATCTGAATAAAAAAGTCACCAATCTAAACAGTATACAAACAACAAACTTACAACATTCAGAATTTTCCATCACAAGAACAATTTTGCCAAAAAAAAACACAAAATTATTTTTTTCCAAAATATTTTTACGTGAATAAAACTGAAATAAACAAAACAAATAATTTTTATACATTGAAAAAAATATTTTTATCGAAATTAAAGGTGTAGCACAGGGATCAATATTTGTTATTTATATCTTTCTGCTATTAAATAAGTCAGGGGGATGAGAAATTTAACATTAAATGAGAAAATCTACCACCATGACTTACGCGCAAAAAGCAAAAGGAGGCAAGATTTGAGTATTCTTTGACTCGTGGGACACAAAAAAGTGAACAAACTTTGTACAAAGTGTATTCTTTACTATTTGTTTTTTATTCATAGTGTTCTAAAAGTGAGTTGACCGATTACTTGTTTAATATTCAATCTGTAAACTCACTTTTCTAAAATTGTTAAATTAAATTAATTTATAAATAAAAGAATAATATATTATTTGAATTATAACAATTAATTAACAGGAAATATACGAAGCAGGAAAATGTGAATATCACAATTAAAGGAAAAGAGGTCGAGAAGAATAAAAACAAACTAAAGAATTAGGTTACCTAAAATTTGACATTGTCTCAAATGTATAGTAAAATCAGTTGTAGTTTAGCAGTTATTGAATGAGAATATGGATGTTCTTCAACTTAGGGGTTAGATCAATTATCGTTGGTTGACGATCTGTTTGTGAAATAGGAAATAATCGAATGTTTCGGAATATGATTTACATTGTCGGAAGAAAGAGTTCATTTATGAGAGTTCGTTCAAAAATAAATAAAAAGATTTTTTCATTGATAGGAAATGATGCGGTCGGCGATATTGAAAGAGATCATAACATTGATCTGGATCCGAAATCTTGAAGAGAGAACAAAATAATCCAAAATTACATATGAATTGGCAAGTCAGTAAATTCCTTATATTTATTTATTGATTTTTTTTACAATATTAATAATTTGGCACGAATCCCTTTGAGCTATGACATTTCTGGAGACAACTGAGCCCCCAGTGGTTGTTGAGGGTCAACCACGACCCGATGTATCTCGTCGTAATTTTAATATTTTCCTTTTTATTAGGTGGTAGGACACGCTTCCCTCCTCTACCATCTAATAATTAGTGACAGGTCTGGAGCGTCTTCAGATCCAGTTAAGTTGGGAACGGGCTATGGGTCCTCCAACTGACTTAGCTACGATCGGGGGTGATTTGATATTTGTATACATCATAATAACTACCGAATGTATCCCAGTGACTACGTCCCTCATGCTTTATGTGATTATTGTTTTAATATATAATTATCGATCTCCTCCAATCAGCTTGACTGTATGTCCTGTTATACGATCATCACATGTTTTTATTTGCCTCATTTAATTGTTATCATACCTGTTATTGTAACGGACAAGATATTCAACATTGTTATAGTAAAACCTCAACACATATTATTGCAATCATGTTGAAATCTTCTATTTTATCACGCGTTATAGTCATTAACCGCATGATAAGTTTATCCAATATTTTAATCGATTTTTGCTACTGAATAAAATATTCTTATATATATATATATATTAATTTATAAGAGAATAATATTTACTCATAAATAATTGTTTATTAAAATTTAATTACTAAAATTAATTCATATGTTGAATATATAAATTACAATATAATTTTAATTTTTAAATTTCTTTTTAATTAGTAAATAAGAAAAATTATTTACTTTTAATATAAAATTAATTATGAAATTACGTAAATAATAAGAAAAATTAATTGAGTAAAATTATATAATTTTAAAGTTAAAATTATTATTTACAATAAAAATATAAATAATTGATTACTTTTTATAAATAAAAAATAAAAAGGTTTATTAAAAAAAGGTACATAAGATACATAAAAAATTATAATTTTACCCTTAAAAAGTCCGACAAAAATTTAATTAGAAAGGTTAATCGATTCAGTAAGGTTAAACTGAACACGAATGGAATTAGTTCATCACGGACAATATCTATTTGATTCATATAAAAGGAGAACGAAAAACTGAATAGTTTCATAGTTAAATCATTAAACAAAAGGGACTGGAGATTGTCAAGGTACGAAGTCATTAAAGAATTTAAAGCCTTTTTAAACTTTTTTTAAAAAAATATCAGAAGGTCGTGTGGATATATTATCCCGCCGCCTGCGGTAAAATTAAATAAGTTTTTACTTTTGTAAATTGTTATTGTTATAAAGATTGAATATAATTTATCTTTTAATAACTTCTTCTGTTTTGAATTGAATTGATATTCTTACAATAAATTGCTAATATCTACCCGATACCCCAACACATATACAAGAAGTTATTAGAAATGAACCACACGAAATATATTGATTGTTGAATAATCGGTGTGATATTTATCATCATTAAGAGAAGTGTCCATCTCGAAATTATAGCGCGGCATGCTGTCTAATTCTCTGGATATAATTTTACCTTTCGCTAATATATTCGCCAATATTCGCGATATCGATTTTTCGTATTTATATATTTCTAAGGCACGCTTTATCATTTGAAACGGCTCTCTCTCCTCGAGTGCTACATATTTATTTACTTCACCATTACGCGGAATAATCCTCCGATTTTTCACTAGTTTGAAACTGCTCAACATCTCTTTTCATCGGACGAAAGGCAAGGACGGTGAGGACGCTTACTAAATTTATAAAATGAGAACTAAACCAAATATCAAATAATAAATTAATTCTCAAATATAAACAGACAAATTCATCAAATAATATATATTAATTAGTAACATTGACAAATTGATAAGCAATTACATTGCAAAATTTCTATCTGAATTTCGTTAGAATGTTGCGGCTACCGAATGTCTCGTATGCTCAGGTTCGTTCAGTACTGTCGGAATGTTCGAAATCGTCGTTCAGAATGATGATCGGTCTTCAAATCTCTGATTAGAAAATTGTATTTTTCTTTTCTTTCGTAGTATCCCTGTCTCAAATTATGGTATCAATATCAAGTGTTAATTTTACCGTCAAGTTTCAATGCGTCAAATTAAGGTGCAACAGTATCTCCAAATGTCGTAGTATAAATAGGAGTTGTCACTGTTAATTTACTGGGTTTGTGAGCGCATTTAACTCCGGCGCGATGTGATTTGTGGATTACGGTTTCTTTATATATTTAATTAATTTGTATATTTCTTTAGGGGCTCATATCTTTTTTCAGGGAACTTTAACAGTCACAGATAGACGAAGACAGGAGCTTCACGGAGGGGGTCGGATGTCAATTTTCGGCCATCAGGTGAGTCTTGACCAAACGTTGCGGATTCAGATTTATTTATGTATTTGTCAGGGCGCGAGGGATGACAAAACGTCTTTGCGGAACCACGGAGAGATATCAATTGATGATGAATGTCTTCGACAATTTTCTATGACAATTTTAATGTCAATATATGTATTCAAGTGCTGTGTTTTTTTTGTATTTTTGTCTTCTTTTGTAAATATGTTTCTCTTTTTAATAATTGTCGACCGCAACAAATTATTCTTATTAGTTAATACCTTTATTTATTTTTGGTCTTTCCGCACCAACCCTTTATAACTGACCGGTTAATGAATCACTCCTCAAATGGTACTGGCCTCAAACCATTTGGTATCGGATATAATTAAAATTAAATAGTATATTTTGTACATTAGGGATATGACTTAAAACTTTTTTTAAAGAACAAAAAATTCCCATATCATTAAACGATGAACTTTCGTATAGTGAATCAATTAACGTACAATTTTTTTTATATTTGTGAATTTCTAATTTACCTCTTCATTTAAAAGTTATTTGTTTTTTTTATAAAAAGCTTTCCGAATTAGTCGCTGAAACTATCATTTTTGAATTCAGCATGGTAAAAAACCTTTAAAAGTTAATCCCCTTTAAAGATAATTTGCTTTTATGAAAATATTTCAAGAGCAATTTTCACTTTACTTTCCTACATTCTCATTTCTCATTCTCGAAGGCAGTTGGAAGAAGCGTGCTCCTTTATAAGTGGAATTCGGAGTGACATTTGGTTCAGCAAGCAATTCTAGGATGAGAATAACTACAGACTCTTATCCCAAACTGTTTGCCAATATCCAAAAGCTGCACATTCTGTTGAAATGCACCGGTTGCAACAACCTTCACCTCTAAATACAGAGTGGAGTAACATTTTTGCAGAAATTGCGATAAAAATCTTGGAAGACATTATTCCCTTATGCCGCACAGAAACAAAATTGAAACTACGATTTCTATTGACAAATTCGTGACTTTGTCGACCTATATTTGCTTTCTCTTTCGATAAAGCTTGTCTTTTGGCTTCCTTAAATATTGTTACTCACCTTGATTTATTTTGACAAATGTTATTCATTCAAATTTTGTGATTCACTGCTCAAAAATATCGTTCTTACTGTAAATAGCTTTAGTTTTTTCGATTGATGCGTGATGTTTTATTAGAATTGGCAAGTTTTATTTATGTTTTTATAATATTTACGCAAAAACTCATCACGTAGTACTATGGGAATGTAAGGGCACAAAAAAAGTCATATACTTGTTGTATATATTTTATTTACAAGGGCGAGAGGTCACTAATGATGTGAGTTAAAACAGAAGTCATCATTTGCGACAAATACTTTGTTCAATATAAAGTGTGTGAAGAATTTGTGACATTTGTCGGAAAGATATTTGTAAAATCCTCTAACTATATTTAGCTAAATAAACACTTAAAATATTTAGATTGTATTTTGATTTATTTTCAATCAGAAATTTTAAAGATAAATATGAATCAATATTAAAAAAAGCAAATTTAAAAATAGAAAATAAAAGGACAATAATAATTAGACATTATTGTTTTTCTTTTTAACAGATTTTATTTGATATTAAATAAATATAATATTAAAAATAATATTCAAATTAAAAATGAAAAAAATAAAATATGTATTTTAAAACTGCCATCTTACATTCTAATTTTCACATATAACTGTGAAGAATATTTTGAATGATGAAGTGCGTGTTATATTTTGTATGTTTTTCAATGTCATTTTTGCTTTTGTGTCTCTCCTACTCAGAAGGTCAATTGATATTTTTGAATGTTTTATGATTCCGATTATTCGTAGAGGAATTTAAAAGTTTTATTAATTAAAAAACTGTTTCGGCCGATCCCCAGGTTGCCATGAAAATCGGTCGGTGGTAAAAATAATTTGATGAGCTCGGTCTTGGTATGAATAAAGATGTGCTGGCCCATTTGTTGATAGCAAATCGCAATCAAGTTTTAGCATAAAAAGTAATTTAGCAATCATTATTCGTACAGACACGCAGAAGAGTACGACTCTCAATTAATAATTTGAATATAATTCTCTTGTTTGAGAAAGCTCATCAAAATGACTATCTTTAACTTGCTTGCGCATCAACTCAATAGTCCATTTAATAAACGGCAAAATCATCTTTAGAAAAAAATTATTTAATTTTTTTCTTTAATATTTAACTTTTTACTTTTATTTTAATTTTCTACATTTAGATTGAATTTATTTAGTTTAAATTAAATTAACTTTTCTTTTACTTACTACTACTATATATATATATATTTGTTTAATCAAAAGGTTTTTTGTACTAAAATGATGCAACTGGAAGAACTGAGGACTGAAAAGACTATTCAGGGTTGGTGATTTGGAAATGGCAGATTTCAGGATTTCGTCAGAAATTTTCGAATTCATTCTGGATAACTGATGTGTTAGAATATAATTCAGGAAGAGATATGACGAAAGGAAACTGTCCAAGGTTAACTTTTTCTCTTCATTCAGCTTTCCCATTTCCACCGTCTTGATTTACAATCGGACTCGGCTTCTGGTAAGCCAGTGCCTCAACCATCCCTTACTTAAAATCAAACAATCTGTTTGAATAAAATTAAAAAAAACATTTATTTCAATCAAGAACGAAGTCTACGGATGAAAGTTAAATTGCAAATTGTTCAAAGGATGATCCAAATTGTATATCTAATAAAAGTTAGCGCAAATGTGTGAGTTTTCTTTCCAATAACTTTAAAAAATCTTTAAATTAATATTAAAAAATTACAAATTATATTTGCTGATGATATTTGTGTGAGGAGGTCAAGCTAAGTGAGATAGACTTCATTATTAATGTTCAAATGCCACTTGTCATTTTGTCATGAATCTGTCACTGTCGACCTTCATCGTTGACATTCCCCTAATAAAAATGCCGTTTGAAATGATTTTCCAATGAATGAGGTAGCTTTTGTTCAACCCTACACACAAGATAGTCTTCTTACAGAGGACATCTTTTGGTTTTTCTTTTAAAGAACCACCTTCTTTCCTTTCAAGTTTTTGAGTAGTCGTAACTCATCAAGCCTGGCAAGATTTTTCAGAATTGGAACCTGCGCATTTCGTTATAAACAATCTGTAAAAATGCAAAGATGTTCAACTTTATTGTTGTGGGAGTTTGTAGGTAACCAATACAGCCAATTTGCACACTATTTCAGGCTTTTTGAGACTACGAACGATCGTGAATTGGTCGACATTGAAGTCAAGAATTACCATTCCTGTTGTCAGGCTTTCGTCATCCTAACAGACCCCTAGAAAACCCTGGTAATCAAAATGCAATTGTCGTGCTCTTCCTTCTTCAACTACAAGGTTTGTCTCCGATTTTCAACCGCTTGAATGTTTTTTCGACTTGGATTTTACTGATTGTTCTCCGACAGAAACGTTCGTTGAGATCATAAAATGACTCTTCCACCTTCCAACATTTCTCAAATTAGTACAACAGTAATATGACAATAAGGAGTATAGTTTTAAACACGCATTTCAAGGACTGAAACAAATAGAGAAAAGTATTTTACAAAAGGCACACAAAACAGCCATTTTCTACAGAAAAGGGTGCAAGAAACTGCAAAACTTATGCAACAATCCAATGTATTTGTTCCGCCACACCCTCAGGTTGCCCCGAGAATCATACGGAGACAACAGGGTTACGCAGTGATTTATTTTGATTATGCTGGGCCCATTGATATCTTAATAACTCATAACCTTTCCATTCCTCTGATATGATTGTTTGATCGAATTTTCACATCGACATTACTCGATGATCGAAGATCCTCTCACCCTCCACGACATCTTCATTCATTATATTATATAATGTTTCAATAATGTATAACACCATGTCCGTTTCATTTCGATCATTATTTAGAAAAGCCAAAAGTTGATGCATTGCCTGACTACCGACTTCCAATCTGTAATTCTTTGAAAGAAACTTGAGAGCATGAACTGTATCTCTTCGATCATCGAGTAATGTCGATGTGAAAATTCGGTCAACTAATTTTTCAATAGTATCGGCATCGGCATCATTGTGACTTTTATTATCGTTATCCAACCATCTATTTTCCAGAAAAAACTTTTTATTATTTTATTTACAATATTTGATTTAATTAATTCAGTCAAACAATTTTCAAGGTCATTACAAATAACAAAAAAATGTTTTCACAAAAACCAATGCTTCACAAAAAATAAATGTTTTACAAAATAAATGTCAAAAAACTCATCTTTCTTTTCAAAATTATTTTTTTTCCACCACAAAAAAATAAATTTTGCACTGATATAACTGTCATAACAAAATTTCAGTGAAAACTATTACAAATTCAAGGATGAAAAATTTTCGTGTTTCTTTTTTATATGATATAAATAATGATAATAATAAATTTAAAATATAATAATTTTAATATTGAATCCCGAACAATATTCGTATACATAAAATGGAGATTCCGTAATAAACATATCTCACTTAGATAGTCTTATTAGCAATGCTGACAGGCAAATGTAGTGACATCGTGAAGCGGATTTAGCGGAAATTGAATTATGTAGAAATCTATCAGGAATTGTTTGGTAGTTTTCTTAAAGATCTTCCTAAAGCTAAGTTACAAAGAAGAAGTCCACGGATACTTATGTTATGAGTCTTTTGATGCATGTTTTGTGCTAAAAAATGACTAGATTTGTAGGTCGGCCTCATTCTTAAGCGAATAAGTTGGAAAAAGGTTGTAGAATCTTTAGTCTCCAGGACCAGCGTCGTTCCTCAAACTTATTCCAAAACGATTAGGAATTCTTATAAACATTATAACTAATTAGTTTTATTTTATTTTCTTAAATTTATTATTTTTGTTAATTCTGTTTAGAAAAATCGCACTGAAATGAAACAATAAATAAAATTTAATCCAAAGTTAATCAAATATTAATGAAAAATCAATGGGCACATTTCTATCATTTGTTTGGGGAGTAATTTGTTTTGGTATTCATCGCAAATTTGTTGAGAATTCGTCGAAGATTATTTCCTGTTTGAGGGAAATTGAGAAATACGACGAAATTTGTAAATTGATAAACAAGTAGTTCACTCTACTTTGCTCAAAGATAAAACGATTGAAAAGTTATGGAATAATAAAATAAATTAATATAAAAGAAAACTCCGACTTTTACATCAATCTACATCGTCTCATGAATCTTGTTGAGGAGAAAGACAAATAAGGCAATACTTTATTAAATCAGTTAACAATTATCATATGTCCACAGTAATTAGGATGTAAGACAGAAGAAGAGAATTTCGATATCAATGGCGTTCATTTCCCTGTTATCCAACAACTGTCTAACGCTTCTTGACTCTTCTTAACCTGTGAAAAATACCACTTTCACTCTTTTGAGTGATAAGGAAAGTGAATCATTATTCTTTCTTTCCATTTATAACGTTTCCTGTTTTTATTAAGATAGTAAAAAGTCAAACTAATCTCACTTTAGATAATATTTCAAGTATAAAACTGATCCGCCCGATCTCCAGGTTGCCCTAAAGACACGATGGTGGTAGTGATAGGGTGGCAGTGGCTGCGAAGGAAAATTCTGATTGTTGTAAGTTTGTTGTTTGTATGCTGTTTAGATTGGTGACTGTCTTACTCAGACGGGATTGATATGTTATTCATTAATTATTTAAATCTAATGAAATTAATTTAATGAAATTAATGTTTAAATACTAATTAATTGCAAGTTTTGTAATTTGAAATTTTAAAAATACTTTTAAGTAAATAATTTAGCTAATTAAATTTAACATAATTAAAAAAGCTAAAGTTTATTGAAAAATTTATTTATTGTATTTTTACCCAATAAAATTTTTAGAAATTAAAAATGATCAATTTTATAATCTCATTCATTAATTAAATTTTTGAATAATTACACAAAAAATATATCAATTAAGAAAGATGTTTAATGAAGATGGTGTTACTGAAAATTGTTGTAAAGATGAGTCTCCTTGTGTTGCGACTAAAAGTGACGGAATTGAAGCTGGGTCGTTTCGTGTTCGAGCAGGGCCACTTTTATTGTATAGAATAAATGTTTACTCATCGAATAATATTTTATATCTTGAATCGTTATTTGAAATAATTCGTTCAGTAAATTTTGTATCGGATTCAGAGGGAAATTGAGTAGTATAAATTTGAAATCAATTTTAGTTTTAAATTCAAAAAACAATAATAAATTCATAAATAATCAATTGTTTAAAAATCACAATCATAAAAGACGTTCGAAAAAATCTCAAAAAACCAGAAACTAAAAACTTGCAAACGTAAGATCGTTCTACAAAAATTTCAAAATCGCTAAATGTTTCAATAATTCGAATTTGTAAAATTGTTTCAATAATTTCGAAAAAAATTTTTTTAAAATAATATCGATTTTTTTTACGAAAATTATTAAGACCCTTTCGAAGACGCAAAGACAAAAGTGTTGACAAGTGAGCAATTTAGCGACTGGTTTAAATCATCAATAAGAGTAAGACAAGGTTGCTTTCTTTCACCAACACTATTCAACCCTTATCTTTAGAGAATTGTTATGGAAGTAATCGTCGATCTAGACGATGTTGGAATAAATTGCGGAGGAACCTACGATTTTCTGACCATATAGATCTAATCGTTAAACACGAGGCAGAGATTCATGAACTTATGAAAAGATTGCACAAAGCGTCAAAGAAATTTAGAAGGGAAATCAACAGACAATGGAGCTGTTAGGAATTAAAAATGCTATGAAAATTTTTGAAAGAAGGTTATTGGACAGAAAACGGTAATAATCGCCTTTCATTTTCAATTCGCCGATCATTTTAGCGACATCTCTCATCGCATCAACCATTTTATCATATTTTTCAGCCTGTTCNGCTAATTTAGCTCTATAAACTTTCGTTTCTCTATCGGCCATTTCGTTTATCAATCTACTTCCTCGCGTTCGTTCGATTAAACAAATTATTTTTTAAAAAAAAGTCATATTTCTTTTTTGATCGAAAACCAAACTCGACAATGAAACTTTTATTTTTAATTTAAAACTTGAAATTGTGATTGCCATTGAAAATTGTTAATTGTGACAGATATTCAAACACTTTAACACACACGTACAAACCAATCATTATTTACATATTAACACACATGCATGCATTACACAACAACAAACATACAAACACACTTACATGCAGAGAAAAATTTAATTATATAAAATAACAGAATGAGGCTCACAATTGGCTGATTAATTATTATATTCACATTATCGATTGAT
>MQRK01188195.1:281-11006 GCA_001938485.1 Girardia tigrina | reverse complement strand
AGCATTAGTGAGGCAGTGAGGCAGGCAGTGAGTGACTTGGGCTTTTATAATATAAAAAAAATTGAACCCCCGGCAAGAGAGGGCCGCGAAGCGGGCCGAGCGCGCTAGTATTTAATAATCACAATTAATTATCGGATATTGAAAAATTGATGGATTGCGTTGATTTTCTGATAATTCCAATTTCCACTCTGATTTCTCAATTCCCGGAAAAATTCTGCCAATTACTAAAATAATTTGTTTTTTTTATTTAATTTACATTAAACTTATTTTTAATAAATTTATTTAATTATTTCTTAAAAAAATTGAGGAACTAAATTACTAAAGTATTATTTTTTTTTGTTAAACCGGTATTTTATAAAATTATATTTAATTAAATAATTTAAATTAATTTCGATTGTCTATTTCAAAAATTTTCCGTTTACTATTAATTCCTAACAAGTTTAATTTGAGATTGTTTTAAATCATATAAATAATTTTCAAAATTATTTTTAATCGGATTCAATTCAAATGGTTCGTTTAATTCTCGTTAATCCCAAAAGACATTCATCGAAACAGGTGATCGTTGTCGTTGAAATTTATAACTATCCATCAAAATATCCAAAACTCAAAAAAATGTATTTGTTTGAAAAATGATTTTAGCTTTTGAAAAAATTATTTAATTTATGAAAAAAAATTAATGTGGAATAATAATTACGTAATTTCGGGATCCCGGGATTTGGGAATCCTAATCAGAGGCATATGAAGATCCGTGTCATCGGTTAATGCTCCCATTGATGGCAATAAATATCTCACTCTTCTCTGTTGTTCACTCGGGCAAAATTTACTCAACAAACTACATGATTCGTAATTTAAAGCAGTTCCCACCAAACTACTTCAATATTTCGAAGACAATAATAACGTTTCCATGTGAAAGTTTTGTGATGATTGGATCTCAGATTGACATTCTGATATGTTACTGAGAAAAACGACACCTTGAGAATTACTTATAAGCAATCCGATCCTTTTGATGATATCATTACCATAAATATATCGCCTGGACATGATTGGACCACACGATTGTGTCAAAATAATCCTTATCAGAAATATATATTTTCTATTATCAATCTCTTCTGTTGAACCGTTGACCAGCCCTACATAAAAGCAAATATTATTCTTTGACCAGTGGCGACTCGAAACTGGAGCAGCACAATTGAAGCTCAACACAACTGAATCAGAATGGATACTCGATAACTTGACCGTCTTTTCTCGACTGCGACTGTGCATGAGGCTTCTCGAAAAGGATGGATTGGAATCAAGGTTTCGTATAATCTGGTTGTAAAGACTGATATACTTTTTAGCTTTCCCTACTGCTAAGTCCACATCAACATCATTACGGTCTCCTGGTCCGAATATTCGCAATATTCGAGATGCTTCCTTATCGGAGATGTCGACGATATAATTCGATTTACTGACAGCCAAATCCGCCTTCAACAATAAATTTTTAAATTTTGTCTAAAATTTACTGGACTCTTCGTGTTCCATTTGCATTGAGTCTGCCAAGATAGTTATCCTCAACTTTTTTTTATTATTCATTATTTTTTGTTTATTTAATTTTTCAATTTGTGATTTTTTTCTTACAACAAAAGTTATAATTTAACTACAATCCCAAAATAAATAGAAGATAAAAAGATAAACTAAATCAGTCTTCTGTGGTCAGATGTCCTGCTGCGACTCTTGCTTCTAAGATTTTTCTAATTCCTTTGCAAGAAGTACTTGATTCGGTGACCAAAATTACAAATTACACAAATTCTGGAGCTCTTAATACTCGACTATTAAAAATGTTTCGCAATTATTTGAATGCAGATCATGAAGTCCATCTTTTTAAAACTATTGTAAAATGATTACCAAAAGAAAATATAATCATTCTTTTTTGGAGTTAAAAAAATCAAGATATTAGTAAAAATCAGGAGAAGCACGAGATTGTGGAGTATTTTAGCGGAGGAAATTGGTCTTCAATAATCGCTTATTTAGTAAACATAATTGAACAGCAAAGCTGTATAAATTTGACTATTCATGGAAAGAACACAATTATTATTGATTTCCAAGACTGTCTGAGTGCATTTGAAGCAACAATCAAGAACTGAAGGAAAATAAATCTCGGATACATCGCAATGTCTGATAAATTGAGCAGAGTAATTGATATTACCAATAAATAATACAAAGCACATTTTATCGTTGTGCATCGCACGTTATTTTTTACTCATACTAATGAAAATATTACCAAAATATATTAAACAACTTTTTCAATAAATTTTTATATTCTACTTACTCATAGCTTCTTTTTCCCATTTTGTAACACATTTATTTTCAATCAATAATTTTACAATTTCCAAATGACCCTTTGAAGCGGCATAATGAATTGGTCTCCATTTCTGAATATTTTATATTAGATGATTTTCTATATCAATTATCAGTTACATATTCATTTTCACATTCGATAACACATTTATTTTCAATCAATAATTTTACAATTTCCAAATGACCATTAAAAGCGGCACAATGAATTGGTCTCCATTTCTGAATATTTTATATTAGATGATTTTCTATATCAATTATCAGTTACATATTCATTTTCACATTCGATAACACATTTATTTTCAATCAATAATTTTACAATTTCCAAATGACCATTAAAAGCGGCACAATGAATTGGTCTCCATTTCTGAATATTTTATATTAGATGATTTTCTATATCAATTATCAGTTACATCTTCATCTTCACATTCGATAGCACATTTATTTTCAATCAATAATTTTACAATTTCCAAATGACCATTAAAAGCGGCACAATGAATTGGTCTCCATTTCTGAATATTTTATATTAGATGATTTTCTATATCAATTATCAGTTACATCTTTATCTTCACATTCGATAACACATTTATTTTCAATCAATAATTTTACAATCTCCAAATGACCCTCTGAAGCGGCATGATGAATTGGTCTCCATTTCTGAATATTTTATATTAGATGATTTTTTATATCAATTATCAGTTACATCTTCATCTTCACATTCGATACATTTATTTTCAATCAATAATTTTACAATTTCCAAATGACCATTTGAAGCGGCAATATGAATTGGTCTCCATTTCTGAATATTTGAAGTAAAATTTTTATTTTTATATTCTAAGAAGTAATAACATTGTCTAAGAATGTGTCAATGTAATTTTTCTTTTTTGCCTCTGATAAAAATTTAATCACTTTGTTTGTGTCACCTTGTTTCAGAGCATTTATATGCATACAAATATTTTTATCCATGAAATGAAAATAATAAATGAAAACCAATTTACAAAATTATGCCGAGTCAATGCATCCTTCATATTTTTGAGATGGAATATTAAAACAAATACTGTATTCTTATTTAGTTTCGATTTAAAAATAAATTTTAATTAATTTGATATAATCAGCTAATATTTGAGATACATCGTCCAGTTAAAATATTTTTGCGATGTAATAACTAAACTAATTATAAAATAACATTTACAAATTCTTATAAAATATTTACCCAATTTTATACTTACGATTTCCTTTTTGAGCTCATTAATTTTTAACTCAGCAAATCATGGCTATAAGTGACAGTTGACTTACTTCTTTCTGTTATGTTTGAATTCCTCTTAACTGATTCTTGATTGTTTAGAAATTCAATTATGTTTATTTTGTGTTATTCTTATTATATTTGAAACATTCTTCTCCCAAAAGAATTTAAAATCAAGATATTCATTGTTGGAGACATGATCTTTTATGAAATAACAATCGCTGATATATTTTAATGTTTTTATCCGTCTATTTACAGGGTGTCCCGCGGGGTATGCCTTCGCTAATTTTGATATTAAATTGGAGTTTAGTGTCTATATGTTGTATATTAACTAATAAAAAACTTTTAAAAATCTAGCATCATATAACACATTACGTAACACAGTTTTTCAAAAGATTTTGGAAAAACAAGTTAAATAATGACTCATTTTATAGATTATTAAATTTTAAACAACTTTTTTGACTTAAACGTGTTGGGTGATAAAAATAAATTATTAGGTGATAAAAATAAAAATAGAAATTTAAACGACAAAGAGTATGTTTTCAAATAACGGATAACATGAAATAGTAGGACACCTACTATTTTAATATTAGGTGGAAAAAAAATTGAAAAGGCGCCCAATATTGGTTTACACCTACTATTTGGTGCTTTTGTTTTGAACTTGTCTTAAACTTGAAAAATAAATAAGAATTAAACTGGAAAAATAAGAATTTATTCATCATAGATAATAAAAGCATCATCAGTTAATATTTCTTCATTATCACTGTGATCAGTTTCTTTTTGGGATTCCGACAAATACTTTTTTACAAAACGTTCACCATACACATCATGTTTCATGCTTTAAAAACGATAGACCTACTATTTGATTCCACCTACTATTTTAATAGCTGGTGGAAAATTTTTTGAAAACTTCATTACACCTACTATTTCATGTCCACCTACTATTTGATGTTATCCGTTATTTATTTATTATTCACAAAATACAATCTGATTTATTCAATCAGTCTTCTGATTGCATCTACCGAACGGGAGATACAAATCTTCTTCTCCGATTGCAACAACCGTTCTTTCAAAATTGGTGTATTCACAGGGTTGTTATTTCGGTATTATCGATTCTCATTCCTTCGAGATCTTTTACTTCCCTCTCATCTGTATTCTCTCCTTGCTTATGAGGAATTTTCTTCCAAATTCACTTTCAGCATTTTTCACAAGTTGCGTTATAATGTCCTCCATTTGGGGTGGTAGTAGCCCCCCAAATGCTCCATCTCTCCATATTTTGTTTAATTCTTCAATAAGCACATTTCGTATTTCCGTTGGTAGGAGATCTCGGGCTGCAGCTCGATCCACGACTGTGTCAATCAAGTTGGAGCGATATTTTAATGTCTTACATTTCTCAGCCAGTTCTCCAAAAGCTTGACTCACATATCTTTTGGCTTCTCTTTTCTCATTGTTCTTCCCAATCAATTTTCTTTCCTTTTTGAAGAATTCTGTTCTCGCTTCATTGGCGAACTCTTGAATGCACTTGCGAACATACTCATTGCTTACAAGTGCTTTCATTGGCCACCTCAGCGGGTGACACAGTTCTTCAAATGCCACTGTAGTTATCGATTCTGCTGAGTTCTCCATTCCACTCACCCGGAATTGTTTAAAAACCCTTGACATAAACACGCTTCCATTATCCAATACTTTCCTCTTCACTTCTTCCTCTATTTCTTCATCTTTCAGCTCTCTTCGTTCTGGAAGTTGCTGACTGAATGTCATAGCTTCCATAGCGATCTCCGTGATTTTTTTTGTGCATGTGAACGCCATACCGGAGCAGGGCGACACACGTATTTTTGCAATACACGGATTGCAAGACCTTCCAGTTGTTGTTGATCAGTTATTCCTCAGTCTTTGGCTTCATATGCTACATGTCTTCCAAAGTTAGAGCAATGAGCTCTTTCTTTCAAAACAGCCGAGACCGCATCAATTTGCTGGTCAAGTTTGCTCTACTGCGGCTCTTTAAGCATTTTCTGTACTTCCTTCCGGAAGCCAGGAATCTGGTATTTAGTTCAATCATCATCCTTCTTTTTCGCAGATTCCCGACCCGTTTTGTTGGTTGCTTTCCCATCTGGGTTTATTCTCCGAGATTTCTCACATTTATCCACTGAAATCAATATTTCTCTAATCTCAGAGAATATGTAACCCATCCGATTAAGCATAACGGTGTTTATTCTTTTCTCTTTACGAAAAAACTTACCCATAATCATCCGGCCTTTTCCCATTTGGAACAATAGTTTTCTTTCTTTTCATATCCATTCATCTCTCATCAAGCTCCATATCAGTTTGTTAGCTTCTACAATCATTGGGAACGCAAATGCTATTGTCAGCGCGTTCTCCGGTTTGTATGTGTCAACAATCTCTCTATAGTTCACCGCCATAGATTTTCCATTGGATTGCTCCTTGGAAATGATAAAGAATACCTTGTTGAGAAGAGTGGACATTCTGCTTTTCGTCGTCTCGATTATTCTGATTACATCTTTGTTATCTCCTTTCATACTGATAAACTTTTCCCTGAATATATCTATCATTTCCAATGCTAACTTGTTTGCTATTCAAGTTAGCATTGAAAAATGCCTCGAAGGGATCTGAGGTGATATTCTCTTCATCTTTCCCATCACTATTTTCTTTTTCCTCAACATATTTTTGATAATTTGGATCACTTTTCTTATAGATATATCCCTTTATAGTTAGTTTCATAAACCATAGTATGACACTTAGCTACTCTATCTTTTTGGATAAATTTCATCATATCCTTTGGATCAGCAGAAATGTAAATTGTTGGCGTTGCCAATTTCTTTATTGTCGTTTTGTCTCTTTTTTGATCACGAACATTTTCCTCAGCATTATTCTTGAACATTGATCCCGATATTTCCTTAAAACTCGTAGTTTTCAACAAGGTTAAATGGCATTCTCTTTTATTTATTTTATATAAAATTATTGATTCACCAGTGTCGCAGGAATCATTGTCTGTGATACAAAATGGGCGTGTCATCATTTTTCTTGTGAAACTATCAAATACTGCTTCAAATTTTCTTAATTCCACAATATATTGCCGTCGTATGACAAGATTTGACCATTTCTTTCCCCACAATTCGCCAACTTCTCCTGCACATTGTCCCGATCCGGATATCCATCCCTTTATATTAAATGCTTCTTTCACTATTGCTCCCACTTGAACATTCATTTCCTTACCATCTAACTTGATTTTCTTTGTAATAAAAGCTTCATCACATTGGCTTGTCGAAATCTGCATTGGGTCAGGAGTATAAGCAGGCTTTAATGGTGTATCAAATGTTCCTCCACAATGGAATGCACTTTCCACAAATTTAAATATACACTCTCTGGCTTCCGTGTATATAAAATCTGATTCCTGATACACATTTAGTGTTTTATCAGGTAATGTTTCAATACTGATCGGACTTGCTTCTGGGCATTCTTCTACATCCAGAAGAGAATATTTTTGTCCGAATATCGGTTTCTCGCAATCTTATGCGACAATAGCATTTACACCTTGTAATGCTTCAAACACCATCATTATCATCATTAATATCATTGGCCATGAGGTTGATTTTTTAATTTTGCCATTTAAACTGTATAACTTTTCCATGAGAGTTTTGATTAATATATCTTCTTCGGAATCCTCCTTCCGATTTTCCTCTACTCGGAATGCTTTTTGCCATCCTCCTTGTTTTTGAATCCATGGATTTATCCATTTATTTATCAGTCCAACTGCCAATTCCTCATAGGTATTTTGCGCTGTTGGAAAGAAGATAATCTTTTCATGTGCCCGTATTACAATATATAATAGTGCGGTGACTATTTTATTTTTATCTGTATCTGTATTCAATAAATTTCGTCAAACTTCATCATCATTTGCACCTTTTTCATTTTCTTTAACCACTCGGTAAACGTCTCCTTTGATCAATTTTGCCCTATTAATAATTTCTATTGGACCTTCATGTGTATATATATTGAAATCATAATCACCTTTCATTACATTTTTCAATAGACATTTAACAATATTTTCTGTTTCAGAATCCTCATTTTCATTTATACATTTGCCTTTGCTAATTCTTTTCCATTGTTGGGCAATATTTTGACTTTTTGTTGGATTGTACTCCACTTTGAAACTTGCGTTTTCTGTCCTTTTGGGCCTTACTCGTGGCCTCATTGTGGACGTTGCTGCTTCATTATATCTGACTGATAATTCTACACAGTCATCAGTTTCATCGACTTCATATGTCGGATTTTGATTTATATTTATTTCATCGTCGATTTCCTCTTCCTCGGGTGGCTCCTCGAATTGATTAGATTCTGCGCCTTCTTCATCGTCGTCTGCATCGAGATCGACTTGTGGAAAGTCCTGGAATCGAACTTTCTTTTCGGCTATCGAGCTACTGTCTATTACGGCTACTGCTCGTACAATATTTATTCCATCCTGTGCTAACCCAGCACATATTAGATGCTCCCTCGGATTCATCAGTATTTTATTAAAAAATAAATTAAGTTTATCTAACGGTTTTAGTGGTCGTCGCCACACTTTTTTAACTTTATTTATTACTTTATTTATTTTGGCGCAAGGATGCACTTGAAGCCGTAAGATCTCAGTATCATGCGGAGAATTTATATCCGTGACTACAGAGATATCTATTGGCTTTTGCTTATTTCTATTAAGCACTATATATGAGCCGTATTTTTCGATTAGTTTCATTATACCTGTTTCTCTTAATATCTCATCAACCATAGCCATCCTTAATTGTGGCATAATTTCTTTCAATTCTTCTCCCGTAATTTTATCAATAATTGTATTTATCGTCTCTTGAATTAATTTATAGTTATGTGGAGATTCTCTCAACTCTTTTTCTAATTGTTCAATTACACCTTCTACGGTATTTGCTGTTTCGACTGTGTCGACAGGCCTATTATTTTTAAATCTTTGTCTCTGGATAATTAGCTCATTTACTTCTTCTCTCAAATTATCAAATATGTTCCTTTCTACGATCCCTAATGGCATATAATTTTCATTTCTAGATTCATTTATTTTTAATTTTTCGATCTCCTCTCTTAATTTTTCAAACTCTTCTCGCTCAATACCATGAATTGGCTTATTTTGTGTAAAGTTATCTTTATTTTTTCTACATGTTCTACTAGTGTGCCCATATTTCTTGCATGTATAACATTGTATTTCACCTTCACTATTTACTTTTTCTTGTTGAGGACTTTGATAAGTCATTTGTTCATAATCATTCCTCTGATTCCCTTGATCATTATAATTATTTTTACTAGTGTCTCTATTAAAAATTCTACCTCTAATATTACCTCGATTATTTCCTCGTCCTCGAAAGTTTCTCGAATTATTATTACTATTTCTGTAATATTCCTGTTCATTTTCATTTTTATTATTATTCTCTTGATAATTTCTATTAGAATTTTGATAATTGTTCCTTCCTCTATAATTATTGCCTCTGTAATTATCATTGTTTCTATTATTGTTTCTATTTTCATTCTGACTATCATTCTGATAGTTATTTTTGTAATTGTCGTGGACCTGTTTCCTCGAACAAATCCCCGTTGTGCATTAAATTCTCGTTGATTTATTGCACTTCTTGGTGAATTTCTATCACCATTGTATTTTTTATTATCTTGTGAGGGGTTAAAAGCGTACACTTCTACATTCGGCTTTTCCTTACTCACATAGCTAGGTTCAATACGCCTTGCCTTTTGCACTAGATCATTCAGATCGACAAAATCAACTATCGCTAAGGCATTTTTTATATATTCGTGCACGTCACTCTGAAATTGGTCAAGAATTAAATTGTCAACTTGGGTATTTTCCCCAAATGCCTTTTCAGCTAATTCTCTTAATACAAATATGTATTCTACAATATTTTCATTAGGCTTTTGCGTGCGGTTCCTGAATAATCGTGTGTATAATTGTGTTAGTTCTGTGTCAACAACTATTACACTTCTGTTTTAATTAATTCGTTAATTGACTTCATATTATCCTTCTTTATATTTGTGTATGCTTGCAATGTGTATCCTTTCAAATATAAAGGTAATGTTTGTATCATTTCGCCTTCTGTCCAATTACATGCGACAGCAAGGTTTCTATAATTCTCAAAGTATTTGTCAAAATATTCTGGTTTCCCGTTGTAGGGATCCAGTAGAATGTAATCAAAACTTTTTGTCATTTTTCGCCCTAATGTAGGTGTGTTATCTTTTGAATTATTTTCAATGTTTTCCTGATTGTCTTGTTTCCTTTTGTTCTGTGACATGTTTATTTGTAATGTGTGTTGCACGAATATAGAAAAAAAATAATTCAATTTACAGATAAAAATCAATTCAATATAAATTCAATAAGACAATAAAACCACAACAAGACAATAAATCAATAATGTTAGAATCTGTGGGAACACCACTCGGAGAACAAATATCCATCACTAAATTATATTTAATATCACACTTAATTATCGGATATTGAAAAATTGATGGCTTGCGTTGATTTTCTGATAATTCCAATTTCCACTCTGATTATCAATTCCCGGTAATATTCTGCCAATTATTAAAACAATTTGTTTTTTTTTATTTAATTTACATTAAACTTATATTTAATAAATTTATTTAATTATTTCTTAAAAAAATTGAGGAACTAAATTACTAAAGTTTTATTTTTTTTGTTAAACCGGTATTTTATAAAATTATATTTAATTAACTAATTTAACTTAATTTCGATTGCCTATTTCAAAAATTTTCCGTTTATTATTAATTCCTAACAAATAAATTATTAAAATTAATTTCAATTAAAACGACACAATATGAATTCAATAAATCACAATTTTTTCGAAGACGACTGATTGTTTGTTACCTTAATTAAAACTTAACCTCAAATTGTACCATGAAACTTATAAAAATCAATATACTCAAGACCTAGCTCAACTGGGCTAATTAATAATATTCAATTAATATTTCGATTAATATTCTCTTTTTCAACTGAAAGAGTTAAATGGTTGAAGAGATCAGCATTGATGACATTATGTGGGCCGCTAAATCTGGACTTTTTTGAGCAGCCAAAATATCTTATACCTAATGTCAACCTTACAATCAAG
>MQRK01188180.1:3961-43195 GCA_001938485.1 Girardia tigrina | reverse complement strand
GTCCAATAGTTGTATAAAAAAGCTTTAATCAAATTATATTTTCGAAATACTAAACTTGCGTTCACAAGACTCAATATTATATATATATATATATATATATATATATATATATATATATACAATATGATTATTTTACTATATATATCAATAAAACAAATTAATTATCTTCACATGTTATATTAACTTATTTTATTTTAATCGTAAAATTCTTATATTTTAATTTATAATTTTTTGCAATTTCTGTTTTAAGATTTAATTAAAAAACTTAAACGAGTTTCCAAAAATCCTCACATGTCACACAGTTTTAACACTTTTTGAAATTGGAACCCTTTAAAATCATTCATGTAGTTTTACTGCACCTGTGATACTGAAATTGGGAACCTCTTGTGACGTTTTTCTAACTGGGTCAGTTTCATTCCAACCTTAAATGTAATAAGTTAGATTTGCTCTGTGTTGAGATTAATGATTCATTTTAACCTAAAATTGTTTCTACTGCAAACAAAATGACATGTACAAATCTAAACCGTAATGTTGGATTATGATATTAAAAACGAATTGTAGCTCAATGAAAACATTATTGACACTTATATAAGTCGAATAGATACACAAAGTTTAACATATGGAAATTAATTTTGCAGCATCTTGTTGACATATCTAAATGCAGTTTCTTTTTTTAATTTTAGAATAAAAATTTTTATACAATAGTTGTTTTATTTATTTTTATGTTATGTTACGTATGCTTTTATACTTTTACTCCACTACTTTTATATGCATACTAATGTGACGTATATCATCGTATTTTTAATGAATATATTACTATAGGTATTTTTGTCGGGAAACATTTATCAATCCAACTTATTTCAAAGTGAACTTCAAAAGAGAATGAAACTTGTTTCGATAGGTATAGAATACAATATGTTACAATTTGGTTTCGGTGTTGCTCTTGGGGCCATGTTGTGTTGTGATGAGGACAGATCGAAATATTTCCTATGATGTTTGTTGATTTTGGTTGATTAAATAAATTAAAGGAATAGAATTTTGAAAAATCTATTTTACATTTTAATCTATACATTATTTTATATTTTAGATATTTTTTCTTTATAAAGTTTTGATCTACCAAAAGTTTCAGAAATTTCTGCATTTAGAGAGGAGGTGTTTCAACCATCCTAACTGACATAATCTCCAAGTGTACAGAAATTGTATATTAACGATTAAAGACTGTCAAATGGGACCCTGCCATGCAATAAAATAACCAAAAACATTATACGCAGAATATTTGTGCACTCGACAAACAGCTGTCTAACCTGTGTTAAATCTAATCCAATCATTTAAGGATGGAAATTTTCAAACCTGTGTGTTTGTGTATTCATTTCGTTCATTTCTTCTAATCCTTGTATTTTCTCTTCCAGGTTGTTCGCGTTCTCTAAATCTGTTTGGATTCTCATAACATTGTGTTCTTACATGCCCTTTCTTATTACAATGGTTGCATTTAACATTTGGACATTCCAGTCTCACATGTCCTTCTTCATGGCAGGCCCGACATATGATCCTTCTCGCATTAAAATTTTTTCTTGGTTCTTCAATCTTTCTCTCTTCGTATCTTGGTTTCGGTCTTCTTGTTCTATATTCTACTTTCTTCCATTCTTTATTTTCCTTTGTCGTGTATGCGTCAACTCTTATATTTCTGTCTTTCAGCTCAAATTCGTAAATTTTCTCTTGGATATTTTTTATATCTTCTGCTTTTGTGGCATTTCTCAGAGTCATTTCTCTTCTTACTTCTCTATGTTACGGCGCATATAATGAAGGAAACATCAAAATGACCCTTTTACCCATTCGTTGTCCGACGCGCACTAAAGTTAGTTAGTGTGGGAGATAGTTATGGGGGACTATCCCCCGTTAGTTGTACATGCGCGCCGAACCCAGAATAAGATGAAGAATCTTTCTAAAAAAAATTTTTTTAATTTTTAATTAATTTAATTAATAAAGACTTACATTTGACATTTGAAATCTGAATTTCAAATCCAGTTGACATTCCACACTGTTTATTCACGAACATCCTGCGTGAATAAACATGTGAATGACAAAACACAAAATTTTTTTTGAAAATTACCTTATGATCCTGCGTGATCAAGAACATCCTGTGCGGATGATCATCGAATTTTGGATCGGATATATGAAGCGTCGTTATATAAAAAACCGCACGCGAAAAAATTAACATTAATAATTTAGATATTTAGTTATTTATTTGTTTAATTTTTATAACACGCCAAACCGTTGAACAACTATATTTCAATACGCAAAAAGATATTGTTATATTGAATAATCGGTCAAGGGAAAAAATATTGGTGAAAAGTATGCATTAATATTTTATTATGTTTAATTGATTTTTTTTATTCTGTTGTTGTGTTTCAATATTATTGAGTTTTATAGAATTTTTTTTATTTATTTTTTTTATTATTCTATTGAATGGTTTTGAAGATTATACAATTATATACATATATTCCTACAGATAAAATATTTATATGTCATAAATGATGATTGAAGATGATGGTGTCCTAAGTAATGATAATGATCCTGAAGGCCAAAATTCAAGGGGTGGTATTGTTACAGATGAGAAAGTAGAGGATAAACCAGATCTAGTTCCTCTAGGACAATGTTTTAACAATTATTTATTTATTGTGGTTTGTGATAACTTCAAGTATAGTAAAGAGCTAAAAACACGTTATAGCGTTCTAATACAGTTACAAAATTTTGGATTGAGGTTCTTTAATGGCTTTCGATTATCTTCCACACAAACAATGATTTCGGCCGAAGTAATGTTCGATAAAAAAGTCAAAATTGTGAAAGTCTCGTATTATTTCGTTTTGTAAGCAGGAAAACTAAAGCTTCAATTGTTGATGACCAACAAAATTTTGATTTGTACAAACCAATTTATTATCGATTCTAAAGTCAACATCGTGTTGTTCAAAATGCATATTTAAATTTAGAAAATCAATATTTGGAACAAAGTTATTTTAGAAATTTAAAATTATATTTTGTTACCTTTTGATAAAATACGTAATAATAAAGTCACAATCTTTATTTATATAAAAATTAGTCTTGCTAAATAGTAAAGAAAGAACTCAAAATTTCCATCAGATCAGACGAAATTTCCTAATACAATATCAAAATCGTTCTCGATGAATAGACCCCTCAGAAGACTAAATGAACCAGATCAATTTATTATACAACAAAATTGATATTTACCTTTCAGAGACATTAGATTAATCTTTTATAAGTTATAGAGACCCTTTATTTCTTGATTTTAAGGAAAAAATTTTAAGAACGATAATAAGAAAATTATTTAAATACAAATTGTGAACTTTAAACATTGTCTTTAATTTAGCAAATGGAAGTAAATATACAATCGAACAATATATATATATATATATATACTTAATTAAATAATAAATTAATTAAATTATGTTTAGAAGAAGAAAAAGCATTTCTAATGGCATTTGAATTGGTATTTAATGATTTAACTAATATTAAATTAAACAAATATCTTAAATTTAATATAAACATTTAATCTTCATTTAAATCCTCGTGTATAACAATTACGTACTATGAAAAAATCATAACTGAGTTGTTTATGGGTTTACATAGTTTTCAATGCGTGAATATGTATGACCTGTGATATGAATTTTATTCAATACTGATATTATAAATACTTTGGTACTAATTAAAATTATATTTCTATTATTGATAATATCTCAGAAATTAATGTTGTTTACCGTTACTACATTCCTTAAAATTCAATTATGCCTCTTGCAATTCGTCTAAATATAATTATTCATTTCGTAAAGGATTTTATATTTGAAAGAGACTCCTATGGATTAACATATTAACAAAGAACTTCCTAGATAATTAACAAATGTTCCGACACATGAACGTCCACTAGATTAACTATGTATTACAATAATCGGACAAGATAACCAATAACGCGTATAAATAAATGAAAAATAAATATTTTATATATTTGGGGATATTATGTCTCCTATCGTGATAGTCTTTAGCAGGTATTTATATACCTTCATACAGGAGCGGACAACAAGCGACTCCTCGCAACATTTCGTTTAACATCTCTCATCTATTGAAAATAGCGTTATTGTTAACTTTCATCCTTAGAAAAACGGACCTTAGTTTACTTATTTATAATTTTAATTCAGTAATTTCTTTGCGAGAACCTTGGTAAGAGGATAGTAAATTGAAAACGCATTAAAATTGAGTACAGAATAAAATATAATTTATTGACCAAGAATATGATGAATTTGAATTTTGGGGCGAAGAACCTTGAGAGGATGATGCCGATCGGCTGTAGTATGCAAGAAGCACGCGGACTGGTCGTCATTTTCCTTCTTGAGACTCTCTTCGTTTCCTGTAGTTTCGAGTATTAGTGCGTTGATATGGTTGTAGTCGTCGTATAGAATTATTATCATCCCCTCTAGAAGCTCAGTCACCAGTCGGGTCATCCTCGTTACTGGTTAAGAACCCGAAAGCGCTCCAATGTTTACACAACTTGTTGATGTAAGCAAAGGAGGCGCGTCTACTCCCCAAGTGTAGTAAAGGTTTAGGTAGGAGTTGTGAGAATTAGAGTTACCGTTGAACTCTACTGAAAAACGGATGGGGGCTCAGAGTCATCAGTAATGTTCTTTTGAAGGGGTGCACGACATCTATATTCGATGGCATTGGCGTACGCTAGATCTGAAAGTTCCTTTTTTCTTAGTTTTCCCACTAGTTCATCAATCTTTTTAAATATTTCTGATGGATTTTTATCCCCAAATCTAATCTCTATAAGCTCTTTCATTATCTCTTTCTTGTTTCCCAGCTGCCTCCTTGTGTTTTCTCATATTTGTTTATCGCTTCTGGGGTCATGAATTCTGTAACTAATATTGCTTTTCTTTCTTCCTTAAATCCCGAAATCTTTGAATATCTCTCAAAGCTTATTAGGAATTCTTCTAATTTTGCTTCTGACCCATCGAATGTCTCCGGTCCCTTGATAATTGGTGTCACTTGGTCGTGTGTCGCCATATTAAGAACATTTAAACAAGTCTCGTTTAAATCTTTATTGAAATTACATTTAGAGTCATTAAGACTCTCAGAAGGTCTTTCATCGTTTGCCATCGTTCTAATTGGTTTTCTTATTTCTGTTTTTAATCATGATTATTCGAAAAAATTTTCTAAGTTATTTTTTAAAATATTTAACCTGTAAAAATATTAATTAAAAATATTAATTTTTACCATTTTTCAATAAATTCCAAAAAAATAAAAATGACATCATATTATTAAAAATGCATTTAATTTATATTTTACTAAAAATTATTAAACTTAATTTTAATTCTGAAATTAAAGATATGAACTTATAAAATGATTATTTTAATTATGTTCGAATAGTCAATTACTTTAAACTTAATAAAAAAATACCAATTTCCATCTGGGTGGTAGAATCACCATTCTAAATTCAACATACTTAAATCAACATACCGCATCAATACATTTACACATTAAAACAATTTAAAATATTCCTCATATCGATAAATTAATATTCATAATTATTTTATACTAATATTTAATATTCTAAAATGATTGATAAAAATATTCGTGATGCAATTTTAAGACTTAGAAGGTCAGGCTTAATATATCAGGATATCAGTGCCAAATTAAATCTAAAATAGGATACTATAAGAAACATATGTAATTATAAATTTAAATTAAATCAAAAAAAAATTTACATAAAATCATTTATAAATACCAAAAATTAAATAAGCAGATATTTTTAAATGAGCGCACAAGAAATAAAAAAATAAGGATAGTCACGAGCTATATAACGTCAAATAATCATTGTGAAAAAATTTTTTTCTCAAATCAAAATAAGTTTAATCTAGCCAGTCCTGACAACTAGAGAACGTAAGTTTCAAAATATAAAGTGATATTGAGTCAGAGAAGACATTGTGGTAGGGGTGGAGTAATGAAATGGTTGATGTTAATGACAAATGATCTATTATCATATAGACTAATCAAGGGAAAGTTTATTGGTGATGAATATATAAACTTATTATTAGGTTAAAATAATAATGGTGGTTTTGGGACACAAACTTTAAAGACGTGCAAATTCACAGAAACAAAAGTTTATTAATCAAAGTATGAAGCGTTGGCATCAATACATTTTTGCAAACGAGAAACAAGTTGTTTTATTCCATCAGCATAAAATGCATAGGTTCTCGAAGCGACGAATTCTTGGAAATTTTTTTGTTGGTTTCGTTCTATATAGTGTGGTTTACGTTTGTCTACCGTTTTCCAATCATCATGTTTACCTACCGTATTGTATGCCGAAACTGTTTCTTCTTTTTCCATTTTGCGTAGTTCATACATTTTTGAAACTACATCTTTTATGTCCTTTGTTTCAGTAGCTCCTCTCAATTTCAATTCTCTTTTCACCTCATAATCGTCAACTATATTCATGCAAACAAGGTTGAGCAGCCTTTTCTTAGAAAGTTTACTTTCTGTTAATATCGTTACTAATTCTTCGGCTTTTTGAACGTTTCTTCTGGATCTGAAAATCCAAGTCAAGCAGAGACTTTTCTTTCACAAATGCCGTTTTCAGTTTTTCTTTATACGTATTTCCCTCTGCTTCTGAAAATTTTGTGATTGCTGATGGAGTCATGAATATCGTCACCATCACTAATCTTCTATCTTCTGTTATACCGATAATATCAGCATAAAGTTCAAAATTTTTTATGAAGTCATCTAATTTCGACTCGGATCCATCGAATTTTTCGTATCCCAAAATGTTCGTTGTCACATGAGCTGTGGTCGCCATATTAACAACATTAATATGAGTTTTACAACATTTATTAATATCACAAGCGCATTCACTATTTGATATTTTTCTTGATCGATATATTTCTCAGTTCATACTAATTATTTTCAATAAATGCAAATCTGTTAATAAAAATTATTAATTATAAAGAATCTAATTGGTTAAAATTAAATCTAAACATTTTTTAAAAAAGAAAATATTAAATTAATATATTAAAATGTTAAATTACAATAAAAAATAAATAATACATACAAAAATATTTTAAATCTTTTTACTTTAAAATTAAATTAAATTATTTTTAATTAGTAGGAATCAAAAAAATACCAATCATCCATCTGTGTAGAAGAGACACATTCCGAATCAATATAAAACATGCACAATATCAACACATAATTCAAAACATTCCTCAATGTCAGGTCTCAAGAAAAAATGAGTTTTGAATCTGCTTATATAGGCAAGCAGTGAATATGTCATCAATGGATTGTTATGTGATCTAAACACGCTCAGTAGGGTTTTCGAGAGATCCGTTTGCAAATTAATCTTAGTATCTAAAGATCTGATTTAGAGTACTTCACAGGCAACCATTTCCCTATAGTTTTAAAACGAGTACACAAAATTTTTAAATCATTTGTGTTTATTATTTCGTTCGAATTACAACCCTTTCTGTGTTCTGCAATATTAATTCCAACTACATTCCGACCATGTTCTTGGATTCTCTTATAGAGATGACAGAACGGTCTCTTCAATTTATGTGGCATCACACCCATTACATATAAATTTTTATACGAGATCCAAACATAATTTGAATGGGGTTGGAGATTTATTACAAAATACATTTTGGATTTTATATGTTTGTGATATTATTTTCAAATTAAAAAAATTGAACGTTTAAATTGACTAATCCTTCAGAATATTGAATGCTTAAAACGTATTTTAAAGTTCCTGATTTTTTATCAAAATAATTAATCTTTTAACCCTCTGACCGGTTATCTCGCGATTTACGTATAATTATGCGTAATAAATAAAATTATATTATAAATATAATTATATTTACTGGTATAATTATGCGCATCCCACGTTTTGGAAAATGTATGCAATTAGATTTATTTTTGTATTACGTACAACAAATATGTTTGTTTTTGGAAACGTAAGTGTTATTTGGAAGCGTCCCGCGCTTTAACAACCCTCACAAACTTTGGATTACTTAATTTTTATTTTAAAAATACACTTTTTAAAAATACATCTTTATAAAAATCTATGACATTATATTTTACACTTTTTTTGTTAATTAATATAAAAAGATTAACAATCTATTCGACTTCAAACCGACGTCAGTTATAATAAATATGGTAGACCAAATCTCAAACATTCAATCGTAATATTAAAATGATGATAAAGTACAAGGATTAAGAAAACTAATTTAAATATAATATTGAGTTTCACTAAAGGTTAAAATACAAATGGAGCCGATTAAAATTGGTGAAGTGGAATTTAAAGTGTTCTCTATTAGAAAATCGGATCCTAATCGGAATAGATTGCGGACTTTCCTTAACGAAATTTATATTTCTAAATGAAGAAAATAAGAAGCAATTAGAAGATGATCGAGTGGAATATGTAACATTTCGATATGCTATTTTCGATAATAGAAATGTGGAGGAATCGCTGGGATGGTTGAAGGAGAACGCATTTGTTCCCAAAAACTCTCTGTTACAAATTCACGGAACCGGAGTGAATCTTTTTAGATTTCGGTTCAAATTGGACATTTGAATGTTCTATGAATTATTGTTATTATTCTAGGGAGTATATTGAATCGGTTTTTCAATTAAAGTTAGTTACAGTGAGAGAAGATCTGGCGATTGTAGCGGGTCATAAAATCGCTTTTGAACAAATAAGTAAGGATCAGATTGTTTGTCCGGAAATAGAAACTGAGAATATCGATAAAAATGATAACAATTTTATTGAAAAGGTTTGTAAAAGTATTTAGATCTAAGATTTACATTAGTAATTTTAGTTGGCAGAAGTTATGAAGAAAAAGCTTGATACAGAAGATGACTCTCAAACTACAAATACATCTTCCCATTTTCCATGTTTACTTTATCATTGCGGTTCAGCGTCATCGATTTATTATTTCGACAGAAACGGTTTAGCTAAACCTGTAGGATACACTCAGTACGGTGCAAAAACATTTTTAGGAATGGCCAAATGTTTAATAGATACCAATGTAAAAATGATAAATTTGTTTTAATGAGATTTGATTTCGATTTAACAGAACTACAATGAAATTATTGAATGTGCCGAAAAGGGTGATCGAAGTAAAGTGGATACTCAAATAAAAGACGTGTTTAATATGGATATCAAATCTCCATATGGAGGACTTCCTCTAGAAATGCCCTTCTTTCCATTTGGCAAAGCGGCAGAAGAAGCAAATGATTTAGAAATATTTACAAGAAATGATAAAGCGATGTCCCTAGTAGGTTGGTTCAGTGTCACTGTGTCTATAAAATGTAGCCAAGATTGTGTTATTACTAAAGCGAAAAAGGTTATTTGTTGAATTATTATTTTTTATCAACTTCTTTAATCTAAAGACTGATTATAATAATAAGAAAGACAATTATTATTTCTGATAGAAGTTAAAAATAGATACTTTCTATAAGGTTGTATAATACAATACACATTGATGGTTCCTGAATCATTACATCGTTTAAAATAGTTTAAAATCTTTTAAAGAACTAAATAAATTAAAGCTTCATCAGAAATTTTCGTGTATATAGAAAAATGATTATCACGAGAACTCAAAAATTGATTTGACTTTTGTTTATAATAAAATCATCATTGAGCTATTAATGACTTCAATTATCGATTTGTAACTAACAGTTTGTAATAGGAGAATTTCGACACAAAGTAAATATTAATATCAAATCTTTGCTCTTTCTCAAATGCTTAAAATAAATGTTTATTAAATTCGAAAAAGTACTAAACTTAGAATATTGGTTTAAATGTCTTATTTTTAATATTTATTGTTTTCGAAATAGATTTTTTCTATATTAAGTACTGATATTTTGACTAGCGACATTGAGTACATCATTTTTTACATAATATAACGACTTTAAAACAGAATGAAAAAATAAGAAATCAAATAAAATTTTTTTTAAACAGTTCTTCCTACAAATAATAGTTCATGAAAAATCGATTAGCATTTCTAAAAGTTTTAGTCGGGTTTAAAAAGGAAATCTGCCCCTGTAGGTTTTTCGATTTGTACTTGGGGAATCGTTTTGATATTAAATAAAGAATATCTTCAATAGTTCCTCTGATAATGAGTTGTCTCTAATTTTAACAATTAAAGATGAATCACTACCAACAGCCAGTTGTCCCAGTAATTGGTCCTAGTCCCGAATTTCAATTATACTAGTATTTGAATTGATTCTGAAGTTATTAATGTCTTCATCGTAGAATCATTGTTTCATAAGATTATCTTTACAGCACTGATTACCGTCAGGAATAAAAAATCATCTTTTTACAAATACTTGCTTGCGTGCTTCAAATGGGACAACTGTCATATTGTTTAGAGATCCACAAATGCAAAATATTTGTACGTCGTGATAATTCTTGGAAAATCAATTTCTACAAGTTATAATTCTTCTTCCAGTTTTTTTACAAATGAAGAATCTTGGTCTGCAGATGAATCTTTAATTGTAATTTTGCTGGTTGATCTGGTTAAAATTGATCGGCATTTATTACAAAAAATGTTGTTTATAACAATTTTTTCCCAATTTCCTCTGATGCCATATTAGCCTCATCAATTGTCCTAATTACTTTTTTAAGATCGACTTGCGAAGATGAATATTGCAATTGACGCATTTCTCATTACAAAAATCCATGTTAACAACTGCAATAAAATATAACTTATATTAAACCTGCATAAATATAATTATATAAGTATAAAGAATATTTTACTTACCGCAACGACAGAAACGATTGTAGCATTTTTAGCCAAAATTATGCAAATGAAAAAATATATATTTTAAATTATTGCAATAAAACAACAGCAATATTTAAACAACAATATTTTTATAAACAAAAAAATTTTTACGAATACTAATTGATGTTATTTAAAATAATAAAATTTTTAACACCAATTTCTTAATTTTCTAAATATTTTTATAAGTAAAATGTAATATTTACAGTTGAAAAATTATTTTATATATTTCAGTTAGATAATATTCAAAATATTTGTTTAAATATTTAGATTTAATTAGAATTTTAAACACGATATTTTGAAAAAAATAGTTTTTATTTTTTTTAATTACACAACTTATGCATGTTCCACTTTGTATGTTCCACCTCTTCAAAAAAATAAAAAAATCCTGAGTGTAAAGTAGTAAAAAAGACATTTTCTAAAAAAAAGTTGGCGGTGGATACTTCAAAAAAATTAATTTTAATTTTCTTATATTTTTTAAAAATTGACTTTCCATTTGAGATTTATAGTAATATTTTTTAAATGTCATTTACTCCTAAGAATTATGAAAAAATCGTTATTGATTTATTTTTAATTTTACTATTGAGAAAATTAAATCGAAAAACGGTTTTCTTTAAAATGCTCGAAAACCTTTTGAGATAAATAGTTAAAAATGTGACTGAATTATCTGTATTTAATATGGAAACGATTCCCCAAAGGCTAATCGTAAAATCCACTGAGGCAGATTTCCCTTTTAAACCCCGATATACCCTTTCAACAATTTAATCAATTCGGAATCAATGTTTTGGGTCCATAACTCGAAATAGTTGGTTTAGGTGAAAAAACGACCGGCTGGTTAAGAGAAGCAATATAATATTTTTCGATGCTGTGCAACGCTGATGTCATGGTAGATCTTTGAACTATTCTGTCTAACTCGTATAAAATGAATATTAGTTTATAGAATTTATTGAAACTTAACTAACAAAATTACAAAAATTTATTTAAATAAGAGAGTTAAAATAAGAATGTTTTTGAATCTATTGTTATACAAAATTAATTACTAAGTTAACTTACATTTAATACTCCAAAACATGAATTTCGGGACAACTGTAATACATTTTGGACGTCTGGTCACCTTAATTTACGTCAGTGTAAAATGAAAATTACAACAGTTAATCGTTAAATAATATATTAATAAGTTGCACTATTCATTGAATTATTTCACAATTGAACTTAGAATCAAATCTAATTTAACGTCCTAATATTCCCATGCAAAACTGAAGTACTCCACTAATTTACCTCAGAGTCACCTTGAGCTCAAGACCTTGTTAATAAAATAATAGTTGAACCTATATTGAACTTTATCATAATGATTTCAATGAAATCTGTATTTACTTCATAATTTAATGAATTTTTGTTGCAAATTACAAAATGTACTAAAAGAAAATAAATTTATAATAGATTAATAAAAGTATTTATAAAAAACTATTAAAGGTATTTAAGCAAATATTGGGTTGAGGAATACATTCCCGCCGTTTTTTGAAAAATTAAAATTTTTTTTTAACAAAAAAGTTACTACAAATTAATCAGAAATATAATCTCCTCCATTGTTCACGACTTCTTCCCAAAGTTCAACGAGTTTTTCAATGCCTCTTTGGTAAAAATCTCCCGGTCTTGACTCGAAGAATTCAGTCAATCAAACTTGCAGATCTCCATCATTGTTGAACGAAACACCACGCAAAGCGTTAGAAAGCGAACGGCAAAGATGAAAATCAGATGGAGCCAAGTCAGGTGAATACGGAGGGTGCGGTAACACTTCCCAACCAAACGTTTGAATGGCTTCTTTTGTCATTCTGGCAATATGAAGACGTGCATTGTCGTGTTGCAAAATAACGCCATGTTGACGACCCGGATGTTTTTATCTTATAGCGGCATTGAGTCTATGCAGCTGTTGAACATAAAGTTCTGCGTTCACTGTTTGGTTTCGAGGAAGCAATTCATAATGAATAATCCTTTCCAAACCCCACCAAACGCATTGTCTTTCGTGGATGAAGATTCTGTTTTGCTCGCGGTGTCGATTGTTCTTCTCGGCTATGCCATTCTTTGCGCTGTTTCATGTTGACATACATACACCATTTTTCATCACCCGTTACAATTCGATAAAGAAATTGTTGCTTATGGCCGTGAGTAGAGCGATGACGGGCAAGCAAACTAGCCAAAATTGTGGATCGCTGGTTTTTGTTGTTTTCGGTCAAAAGATGTGGGACCCAAGCTCCCATTTTTTGAACTTTTTCCATTAATTTCAGGTGGTGCACGACAGTTTTTTGATCGCAATCCTTTTGTTCCGCCAATTCTCGAGTGGTTTGACGCGCGTCTTCATACAAAAGTTTGTTCAAACGCTCTTCATCGAATTCATTTGGTCGTCCTGAACGAGGTGCATCCTTGAGGTCAAAATTGCCAATTTTAAATTTGCGAACCAATCACGAGCGGTTCTATCAGCTATAGCACCTTCTCCGTATACAGCACAAAGCTCTCAGACAGTGTCTGCGATTATATATAGGATCTGCGATTATAGGCAAACAATAGATGGTGTCGGAAATGCTCATTTTTGTCGACTTGACACTCCATTTCAATGGTCTAAAAATCGACAAAAATTAATCTGAATAAAAAACTAAATACACCATTTTTTAGAGCAAAACAATAGCTTTCAAATAACATATAACATTACATCAAAAAATTTGATTTAAAAATTAAATTGATTAAAAATTCAAAAAACGGCGGGAACTTATTCCTCAACCTAATATATAAAGGTATAAACATAAATCAATGAAAGTATTTATAAATTGGAAGGAGCTCACATTTTGATCATAATTTTATTAGAAATACAATTTGGGTAGTCCTTGGGACAATCCTTAGTTGAGCTTTTATAATTAGATATCGTTCAAACAGATTATTATTAATTATCTGAATAAATTTGAGACATTTATCATTTTAGAATATTTACTAGAAATTTAATTGGTTAAAATAAAATGAATATTAATTATTTTAAAATATTCATTTTATTTTCTTTTTTCATTTCAATTTATTTTAGGACCTGTTAAAAAAATTAATCAAATCATTTAAAATTTTACAACGATATTAAATTTAAAAGGAAATCTTAATTTAAATTATAATAAGGATCAAAGTATGAATCAGCCATCTGGGTAGGAGGGACACAATCCCGAATCAACACACAAAATTCAACTATCAAACATTCCAAAAATAGAAGTATTTATAGGATAAGTAAAGGTATTTTCGTATATGAGTGAATAATCCTTTCGATATTTTGAACGTAGTGTAATAAATATTTACAATAAAGGTATACACCATTCTGATGAGGTTCCTCCAAAGAAGTATCCACAAATAATAAATTAAAAAATACTAAGAAAAAAGGGTTTAGTACTTCTCTTTTAAAAAGAATTTCACAATAAACTGAAATAAAGTTTGTTTGATGGATCGTGGTCATACATTTCAAGCTTTTTATATTAGTTTTGTTCTAATTTTAGTACACATATAATCTATTTGACGAAGAAGCGTGTTGGCGAAACCAATCTTTTATTGATAACTTCAAAGCACTTTAGAGAAGCAAAATGGGAAAAAAATTGCCGGATTAACATATATTTATCAGCTAAATGAGGATATTATTGCATTTGTAAAAGTTAGATACACAAATGAAATTGTAAAATATGGAAAATAATTTTACAGCATCTTGTTACACCTGTAAATGCCGCTTCTTTTTTGAAATTTGGAGTAATTATTTTTTATACAAAAGATATGTTATTTATTGTAATTTTATGACGTGTATGCTTCTATAATCTTACTCTACTACTATTATTTGAATATTAATGTGAAGTATTCAATTTATTATTTAATGAATATATTATTATAGTTATTTATGTCGGGAAACATTTATCAATCCAACTTATTTCACATTGAACATCAAAGAACAATGAAACTTGTTTCAGTAGGTATAGAATACAATATGTTAAAATTTGGTTTCGGTGTTGCTCTTGGGGCCATGTTGTGTTGTGATGAGGACAGATCGAAATATTTCAAATGATATTTGTTGAATTTATTTTATTAAATAAATTAAATTAAAGAAATAAAATTTCGGAAAATACTTTTGACATTTTATGTGTACATTATTTTATATTTTAGATATTTTTTCTTTTATTTTTGATCTATCACAAGTTTAGAAATTTATAAATGTAGAAGGAAAGGGTTTTCATTAGCCTAACTTGTATAGGCACTAAAATCTATATAGTTACCTAAATTTTCTTTTTTAAAATATCTGATTCGGTTCTATAAGCGTCAAAGATTGAGTCTGACAAATCTTTGAACAAGAAAGACAGGTGAACAGCCAGCTATCATATAAATGATAATCGGTTCATGTTTAGAACATGTATGAGAGAGGTAATAATCTCAGAGAGTCAAAATAAATAAAAAGTCTAACTACACCATACAGAGTCCTACCTTTGGAACAAGTGACAAATGAGTCCTATCTATTTACAAATGAATTCCATATACCTACAAACACTATGAGACATCAGCATATCGTGTCCGGAAATTAATACGAAAACATTTATACGAAGGAAATTTATACGAATAGGAATTTATACTAATAAAAGTTTTCAAATAAAAATTTATTATAATATTATAATATTTTCTCTTTGGTCAATAGATATTCTACGGATTTATGCTCAATGAAGTAGTAGTTAGTAAAGAATTTCAATAGATGTATTAGGTTGTCCTCAAAGTTCCCGTTCAATAATGAAAATACAATTTTGTTTCAAATTTCTTTTTGGCATTATTTATTTGATATATATATATATATATATATATTTATTCCCATTACAAAGCTTGAGATTTAAGAGATTACAAATCCTGCCGCATCCTGCTTACAGCTCTGATTGCGCTCCATCCGATTATGGCCTTTTCCGATCCATGTAACACTTCTTGAAAGGCCGCCGATTCAAAGCATTCAATGAAGTTCAACAAACATGTGAAGAGTTCTTCAATTCGAAGAAGCTGGAATGGTACTTTGACCAGATCCTAAAGCTTGCGGACCGGTGGCAGAAAGTAGTCGAAAACGATGGAATGTACTTTGAAGATTAATTATTATTTATTTAAAATAAATTCTTGCACAAAAAACTTTTAGGACAACCTAATAATTGAGTAATTTAATTGTACCTCGATAAATCAAATAAATATGGAGTGCGAGCAAATAGTTAAGTGCGAGCGTGGTCTAAAATTCATGGAGATACTGAAGCCGTCCATAGCCATCACGTACAATCACTGTAGCGAATTTCGTCTTATCATCATTTAATAGTGTTGAGGGATTGGATGACTGATGATCGAACTTCCTGCTCCGTTAATGAAAAAGTGAGGGAGCGAGCATCCGATAGTAGGGTGTAAATAGTTTAGAAGAGGAGTGAACGACTAGAGAGAGTTACGATCTTCATTCCAATTCCCAAGTGAATCTCATTTTAGTTATTGTATCGTTTAAAAGATAATCACTTTAATCACTTATTTGAATTAGCGTCTTGTTGGTGATAATAACCCAAGTAAGGACTAGTGATCGGTAAAAATAGTCTGGCTTTGACTGTTATTTACTGGCTGACATTACTGGTAAAATACTAAATTGTATTCCTAAGTTTCAACCTTTGACAGCTAAATCTCTGACTTAAAGTTTCGCTAATTTGTTCAATCCAAGATGTTATACAAACGCGATGGTCTAATGATGGAATGATTTACAAATTAATTTCTTTGATGCTACAATTTTAGAGTTAAATAACTGCTGGCTAGTGATGTTTATTCTCATAATTCATTTTTAAATTTCTCACTATAAACAATTATAATCAAACTTTAATTTCAATTTGATTACAATTAAAAAAGGGGGTTGTGAGAAGTGGTTGCAACATCAATATCATAATTCATTTTTTAACACCAAAATTTATTAATATAACAACAATTCACATATTTAAATAAATATTTCTGTTAATTTAATTATCTCGCCACAAATTAATCTATTAAATTATTTTCGATTCAATTTTTAAAATCTTGCAAATTTATTAAATAATTTTCACATTAAAACAAAAAATTTATTTTAAAATTTATTAAAATTGTTTCATAACTTCTATTAAAATATATAAATTGTTATGACTGTAAAAATATTTTTATTTATAAATAAATATTTAATATTTAATGGTTTTCTTATCATTTTTAATTTTAAGATATTTAATACACCAAAGCCCCGTTATGCGTCTATTCACTTTTACGTCGATTGATTTTTATTTTTTTACCATATAAAATTTTAGATATATATTGTAATAGTCTTTCTGATCAATATTACTATATATTCGTTATGCGTCGAAACTCATTTAGCGTCTCAACTTTCGGAACCGAATAGAGACGCAAAGCGGGGCCTTGGTGTAGATACATTAAAAAGATATTTTTTATTTTTAAATAAATATTTAGTTTTTTTATGATTTTCTTTTATTATATCATTTTTAATTTTTTAAAATATTTAAAAAACACAGTAAAAACATATTTTATTTTTAAATACGTATTTCCTTTTTTAATAGTTGTTTTATTATATCCTTTTTAATTTTAAAATATTTAATAAGCATATTAACATTAAAATATTTTACCTTTTAAATTAAAAAAAATAATAAATTATTCTGGCGAGATGTAAATTTAAATTAACCCCTCATAGGGGTTGTGAGGAATATTTGGTGTGTGGATGTTTTTGTGTAGTGTTTGCATGTTTAAATGTTGTATGTTGATTTGGGATTGTGCTTCTCCTAACCAGATGGATGATTAATATTTGAATTCTTATAATCTGAAACTAATTTATTCAAATTTAGATTTAATATTCAAATTTTTAATTTTTATTATTGCAACTTTTAAATAAGTTTATTGATTTTATTTTTGTAAATTTTTAAATAATTAAAATCAAATTAATGTTTAAAAATAACTATAAAAATATTTTATTTCTGCCAATAAAATTTTAATTAAATATTTTTAAATAAAATAATCTTCTCAAGTATAGTTCAGATTATAATGGGAGATATTGAAAATTGATTGATGGATCTAAGTGAAAGCAATACTATTGATCATTATAAAGATGATAAGAAATGTAAATGTAATAAATGTTCTGTCAAATATGTGAGTTCTCTTAACATGGCGACTTCACACCACGTGACTCCGAACATCAAAGGTCCAGAAACATTCGATGGATCCGAGCACAAATTAGAAGAATTGCTGATAAATTTTAACAGGTATTCAAAGATTATGGGATTATCAAAGAATAGAAAAATCCTACTGGTAACACCCTACTTGACTCCAAATGCGATTCTGAGATATGAGAAGGTCCCAAGGAGTACTTTCGAAGAGAAAATGCGAGCAGCATTTTCAAAAGAGAAATATATTTTGGATTTGATGAAAGATCTCATAGAGTTAAGAGTAGGTTGCGGTGACCCGTCACTTGCGTTCCGCAAAGCAGATGAGATAATCGAAAAATTAGTGGAAAAAAAGTTTGGTAAGAAAGAACTATCAAACTTGGTCTATGCTAATATGATTGACGATGATAACGTCGATCAAGAGATAGGGATTCGATGTGTAACAAAGGCAGAGGAGATCGAAAACATACAAATAAGGATGTATGAATACGGGAAAAAGAAAAGAAATTCACCGATGGCAGCAAATAACTCAAGGAAAGAAAACGATTAGAAAACTGTTGAGAATAAAAGAAGAACACCAAAATCACGGAGCGACGAAGTAAAGAGAGACGGTACAAGTCGAAATCATAAAGTCAGAAAAATATTTGTTGGGCCTGCCGTGAGGAAGGTCATGTTAGAAGAGAATGTCCGAACGTTAAGTGTAGCCACTGTCAAAGAAGAGGACACCTACGAACACAATGTTATGAAAACCCAAATAGGTTTAAAGAACGTGACCAACGGAAATGGGACAATAATAGAAATCATTGGAATGACAGAAGAGATTATTCTAATCAGAGATATAGAGAACGACCGGCATATATGAATAAGAAACAACATTTGGCGGAGTTAGATGACAGGGATGATGAAATGGACAGGAGATCGGAAATGTCTGATAGTAGATTAGAGAATACAGCAAGAGATTATTCTAGAGGTAAAAGAAGATCCGGTGACGAACAGGGAAACGAGGACGCACGATCACAAGGAGAGGTGATCAGTGTGCTTCATTAGAAAACCAATGTAAATGTATGTTTGATTGTATGTATGAATGTGTGTGTGATTGTATGTTTGATTTTACGGATGGAAATATTCCTCAAGAGATGTGCGAACTTGAATGCGAAGATATTGTAAATCGAGAACATTGTAATAGTATGACAACTCAAGATGATAAGATACTAAATGGTAAAACGGAAATATTGAAATTATAAAAGTTTAAGATAAATTATAAAGAACTGAATGGACGTCCATGTGTGGATTTTTACGTGAAAGATAGAAAAGTTCATTGCCTTTTGGATACTGGAGCAAGAGTAAATGTAATTAAAGCGGAGATAATTAAAAACATGAAAGATATTAAAATAAGAGAAACGAAAAAACATATCCATTGCGCAAATGATTCAGAACTGATCAATTATGGAATCGTTCAATTAAATGTGGTTATTGAGGGAACACAAAGTTAATGGAGTTTTATGTGGTTAAAAAACTAGACCTCGAAATGATCGCAGGTATAGATTTCTTGGATAAATTCGGAATAAAACTGAAAAGACAGATACGTTGACGTGGAGAAATATTAGTGATTAGAGACAACCCATCAGATGAGGACAGACTAAGAAGTATAATGGATATATTTGAAAAGCAAATTGACGGGCAATTATTGATGATTCTAGCAAATTTTAAATCAGTATTTATGGCTGATCAGCTCGTATAGATCGCCGCCAACCCTCTCCCCTTCGGTACCGTCATGTTTCTCATATTACTGTTTTCATCGTGTTTTCGGTTGGAAACACTGCCAGTGTTGTTATCACTTCCCGTTATGAATTTCCCGATAAATCCTCATAACTAACTCCATTTTTAACATAACGCTTCATCGGCATTTTCTGGATCATTAAATTTAATAAACACAACTGGTGATTGTTTCCCATCTTTTATATCAAAATCGACAATTTCACCATATTTATAAATTAAATTATAAAACTCTCGATGTCAAATATCCGGAGAAAATCTTCTATCGTACACTATCCTCTGGCCTAAATTATCCGAATCAGGCAGGACATGTTCAACAGATAAATTCATTTTCAATAACAATTTTTTATCCAAAACCGAAAGTCAAATCAAAACAATTCAATTTTCAATATTTTTTTTCTTTTTCGAAACCGAAAGCCACTTATACCAACACTGACACAAATTTTCGCAATTTCAAACAAAAAACGTAAATAAAACAAATTATTTTTCAATTTCTTCTTTTCAAACAAACTTCATAATTGAAATTCACACAAAACTTTGCACATTAATATTTTTTATATAAAATAACACATTTTTTACTCATTTATTTTAAATCACAATTGAATTTCGATATTAACAATTTACATATTGTTTATTATTTTTTTAAATCCATTAAAAAGTTACATTCAAAACTAAATAAAATTCCTAACACTAATATCAATTAAGATAATAATAATAAATAATAATAAATAACATAAAAATCAGATAAAATAGCAAAGATCAAGGTTTCAAAGTTATTAATGATATATTTGAACTTTGTTAAAGTTTAAGTCGGCTCCATCACCCAGGCTCCCCAGAGGAGCCGAAAGTCCCTGCAAAACTCGCCTGTATCATATTTGGATGAGTTTTCATTTAAGATTAGATAAAATCTTCCATTCTAGGTGTTTGATAAAAAATCCTCAAACACAAAAGGATCATTTTATCAAAAAAATGTTAACTTGGAACGCCGATTACAGCATTTAAATGAAAAAAAATAAATAAAAAAGAAACTTCATTTGACGACAAATAATATTCAGCACGAAAAAACTCATAATGATAATCAATCGAGCCAAAGTTGTGAAATTATACCTAAGTCAGATATATCTCATTTTGTTCATCGTACAAAAAAAATAAATAAATAAAAAAATATATAAAAAACAAAATACAAAAAGAAAATCAACACAAAGACCAAATACAATATCACCAAGATATGTAAAATAAATAAAAGCAAATATTGGATCACAAAGTCCAAATAACCGATCTCCGCGTTGCACAACGACAGAGATGGAAAACATACGAAAGAAAATACAAATAATCAAAGTAAACAGGCACATCCAAATGAAGGGAAAGAAAAAAGATACATGAGTGTAAAAAAACGAACACAGGTGGTTTGACAAAAATGAGGTATTACAACAGTCCCCCCTAAGAATACGGAGTCTATTGTTAAATTTTCTTTTCATATGTGTATCACACTATTTTAACATTTCTGAGATTGAAAGTTTTGTGTCGATTGTTTTTGAGTACTGTTATATTATTTTTGCCCACGTTGACAATATCGAAAGGACCTTCAAACTTTTCATCGAACCGTATGTGTTCTGAATCTTAATAAATGCGCTTCTTTTATTATTATCTATTTGAATTTTATTAGTATGAGGCTGAGTATTTAACTCACGACTTTGAAATAGTTGGATGTTGAATTTAATCCCCGTCAATATCTCGAAAGGGGAAATTTTGTTGAATTCACAAGATTTGAGTCTAAGTGCCAGGATTGTTTCGTTTAATTTATAGAACCAGTTAGTGTTGTTGCATTTTGTCCGCAGAGTTTGTTTCAAATATCGATTTAATATCTCCACTTACCCGTTGGACTGAGGATTATACGGTGATGTTTTAATCTTCCTGATGTTGAGGTTCGAACATAGTTTGCTGAATTCCCTGGCTTGAAATTGTTTTCCTTGGTCCGTAACGATGCGTTTTGGGGGACAATATCTATTTCTATATCCAGTGTTTCTAGATTTTTTTATAGATGGTATTTGCTGTTATGTCTTTAATTGGTATAGATTCGAACCAACTGGTTTTGCGATCGATTATGCAAAGTATGTATTTGTAGTTTTTGTTGATTGGCAGTGGTCCGATGATATCTAAATGGAGAAATTCCAGTTTGTTTAATTCGCCATATTTGATAGTTAACAATTTATGTTTCTTGGTGATTTTATTTTTCTAGCAGATCAAACAATCGTGTGTGAATTCCTTAACATCCTTGTGCATATTCTGCCAACAAGCTTGTTATTTGAGTAATTGATAGGTCGCTTGAGCTCCGTAATGCCCGAAATCTTGTACGTATTGAATGCACACCTTGCGTAGGTTCTTAGAAATTAACGGCTTGCTCAACCCGTTTATTGACTGGTCGTTCCAAATGTTATTTATTTTCTTAAGTTTCAGTGAAGTGTTCATACATTCCATGAAAACTTCGTTCTGTATGTTAACTAATTCATCGATGTTAATGCTTTTGATGAAATTTATTGTATTAACTGTATTCCGTGATAGAATATCAGCGACGATATTGTTTTTGCCAGGTATGTAAAGTATTGAGCAGTCGAACTGGGATATATAACATGTTTGATTTAGTTGTTTCGGACTTGGGTGTTTCAAATTTAGAACCTGTGTTAAATAATTAAATAAAAGTTAAATAATTTATATTCGTTCTTTAATTGTCAGAGTCATTTTGAGATCTTAAACGCTCTCTTAATTTACAAGCGATCAATTAAAACTTTTATCAATTAGGTAATTTGATTATTTGACATATAAACAGGTGACACATTCTAATTTTAGAATATTTTTAACTTAAAAATGCTATCATGTTAATCAGAGAAGACTGTATATTAAGAATCCAAATCGGATAATTGAAAAGTTTTGTATTTTCGGAATTTTAAAATGTTTTGGTGCGTGACTTTATTTCCACCCTTATGAATGACAAATTACACTCTTAAAATAACTGCAATATTTAGTTGATCCACAAACTCAATTTTCCTTTTATTGTTACCACTGCTTTTTATTCCTTCCTTTCGAACTATTGAAATTAATATAATTACTTTTAAATAATTTTTATATTTTCATTTTAATTAATTATTCTAGAACATGATCTATTGTTTAAGTTAGTTGTTTCTGGATTCTTTTCTACTGTATGTAGTTCTTGGTACACAGGACCCAGGTCGTTAGCCAACTGTCGAGCACTATACATTTCTATTAAGGGTCATTTGCAGGTTACTTTTAAAATGAGCTTTATAAAAAGTTTTTGGCTCAATGGATGAAGGAACACCCACATTCATTCCCCTCAATTCACTGGCTTTCGTGTTTATATGTTTAATAACTTTAATTGTGACTGAAAATCGTGATTAATCCCCATTTATAATGCTACCAATACTAAAACTCAATGTTCTTATCACCGGACAGCTTGTCACTTGAGAATAGGTCATGTATGATGGACATTGTACATCTGACCTATTCCCTTGATCCGTGAAAAACGACTGTTCACAGTGCGGTGCAATATTTTATTCAAAAGAATGGCTCGGGTTATATGGACTAATATTTATTATACCCCTGCATTAGGTGCAGAAGAATCCATATGACAATCACTGTAACACAATTTGGCGTTAATATTCAGATCCATAAATAAAAAATAGAAAGTATTCCCATCATTCCCAATATAGTGTTAAATTCCCTACCTCGAAATTACAATGATTTCCTAAATATGCAGCTGTTTATCCCAGCAAGCATCAATATACCCCTACAAATGACAGAAAGAATCAAGATATATTAATAAAAATAAAACCAAAACACATGACAATGAAAAAAAACAATAATAAACATATCACACACAAACCACACGCCACCATTACCTGAACACGGCAAAACACTGCATTTCGATAAATAAGCCGTGTCTGCAGTTCTGGAATGCTCAGCCGACCGCCACAGAACCATTTTCACCATGCTCTGCATTCTTCGGCGTGGGCTCATGTGGTGCATGAGAAATTTCAGAAAAGAAAAAATAATAAAATCGATCAACAACAAAATACAATGATATTAAAAAAATGATGAATAAACAAATTAACAATTGTTTAAATAAATTAAATAAATAAAGACATGATGTATGAATTTTAATAAGTGAAATAAATGTTAATCCTTCTTGTGTAATTCTAATTTGATCTTTTAATGGATGATTATTCGAACCGTACTGTGCGGCAGCGGCTTCAATCGGTCAGATCACATGCGCTATCTCCTCACACAATTTGGTGACGCATGGCGGATCCCCAAAACCTCACCGACCACACACTCGGGCCGCGTGTCGACGAACCAAGCGAACCATTCACCTTTCAAGTGACATGGGCGTTCACAGAGACGGGAACGCAGTCCGGAAAGCCGCACTGAGCCGGGAGAGTGACTGCTATTCAGCAGGGCATCGATCGATGACAATTAGATCTAGTCGAACCATAGTTGGTACGAGACCGGCTGATCCATCCCTCCGAATGATAATTTCCCACACATTAATGAGGTGCTGGTCTCCTAAACTCGATCCGGAGACCAGCACTTCAAGAGGGTAAGAGTAATATTACTGAGCATAGGAAAACTTGTAATTGTAATTTGAATACAAATTCAAAATTCTGTCTAAGCATTTTAAGAAATTATTGAGAAAGTGTCGTGTTAAGCTTGGGGAATAAGGTCTCGTGACCCTAAAATTAATATTCAAACGGCACTCTCAACTAATTTGTTTAAAGTTTTTGATTAATTTTACGTAGTCATCAATTTTATATATGTAAGCAGTAATAAAGCGAATAATCAGTGACCTGAAGATGACGGTAAAACCGTCAAAATATATTATCACAAAAAAATTTAAATGGTGTCTCTTTTGTTTTAATCTATTTTTAATATTTTAAATATATATCGATATTTAAATTTAGCACTTTTAACATCTGATTTGTGAAAAAATAGGATAACATCGTTACTCATAAATTTGTTTGAAAAACATTTAATAAATATTTGTGTCTTGAACTTTACCGTTGATCATGAACCAAACAGTTATTAAAAGCCAAGACATATTTTATACCTTTGAGTTTTATTAATACTGTTTGAGGAATTTAAAAAATAAAAAAAGGATTTAAAAATATTTATTTATTATTGAAATTTGGAATTTGTTTATATGAACCATTTGATTAATTTTAGCGCGTTTTGTGTGAATTTTGAATTGAATTTGACCAGACATTTGTTATTTTTTTGTGAGTGTTATTGAATTAAAAATTAAATAATTATTTTGGCGCGAAAATCTTTTGTTTTGGTTTTGATTAAAAGTCGCAATATAGTAAAAAGTGTATTTTTAATTTTAACAGCTACTCAGCAAAAGTTGTGTGACAAAATTTTAGCTGAAATGCGTGACAACTCTTCAGATAAACAACAAGTATAAAATTTTCAAAAAATATTGAATTGTGTAAACTCTGCAATCATCCTCGTTTGTTGAGGACTCATTATTACAAAAGTCATACAGCAGAAAATTCGGATTCTATTTTTGACAAGTCATCTGCAATGAATGATTTCTAAATCCACGTAACATGCGAGAGTTTTTCGTGGGTCGTTGCGGGCCGTGAGGTATTGGTGTTCAGTCGGTTTGTGAATTTATGACTCAATGAGCATATACCAGAGTGCAAAAGAAAAAAATTAGTTGGCAAATTTAATATCGATGATTCTTTGCTTGTGAAATTGGATAATTATCACGCTGATGAAGAGAGAAAGAAGGGATCGCTAAATGAAATCCAAATGATCCTTGTGAGTAAAATAAAATTAAACTTTTCCCCCGACTCCACATCAGCCTACACGACTACAGGGTGCCACAGCTGCGCACGCTCTTTCATCAAATACATATAAACACATAAATAATGTATTCCATTACAAACCGATGTCAGTGATTATAAGTTTAGTATACAAATATGAAACAAGTATCCAACATTCAATTGTATTCAAAAATGATGATAAAGTACAAGGATTAAGAAAACTAATTTTCATATATTATTGAGTCTCACAAAGGGTTAAAATACAAATGGAGCCGATTAAAATTGGTGAAGTGGAATTTAAAAAGTGTTCTCTATTAGAAAATCGGATCCTAATCGGAATAGATTGCGGATTTTCCTTAACAAAATTTATATTTTTAAATGAAGAAAATAAGAAGCAATTAGAAGATGATCGAATGGAATATGTAACATTTCGATATGCTATTTTCGACAATAGAAATGTGGAGGAATCGCTGGAATGGTTGAAGGAGAACGCATTTGTTCCCAAAGACTCTTTGTTACAAATTCACGGAACCGGAGTGAATCTTTTTAGATATCGGTTCGAATTGGACATTTCAATATTCTATGAATTTTTATTTTTATTCTAGGGAGTATATTGAATCGGTTTTTCAATTAAAGTTAGTTACAGTGAGAGAAGATCTGGCGATTGTAGCGGGTCATAAAATCGCTTTTGAACAAATTAGTAAGGATCATATAGTTTGTCCTGCAATGGAGACCGAGAAAATTGAGATAACTGATAATGAAATATTTAAAAAGGTTTGTTGAAGAACTTGAATCTGATAATTATATTATTAACTTTAGATGGCGGAAGTTATGAAGAAAAAGCTTAATACAGAAGATGACTCTCAAACTGCAAATACATCTTCCTTTTTTCCATTTTTACTTTATCATTGCGGTTCAGCGTCATCAATTTATTATTTCGATAGAAACGGTTTAGCTAAACCTGTAGGATATATTCAAAATGGGGGGAAAACTTTTTTAGGAATGGCAAAATGTGTAATAAATACCAATGTAAAAATTGATAATTTTTTATGAGATATGATTTCGATTTTATAGAATTACAAAGAAATTATCGAATGTGCCGAAAAGGGGGATCGAAGTAAAGTGGATACTCAAATAAAAGACGTGTTTAATATGGATATCAAATCTCCATATGGATGTCTTCCTCCAGAAATGCCACTGTTTTCATTTGGTAAAGCGGCAGAAGAAACGAATGATTTAGAGATATTTACAAGAAATGATAAAGCAATGTCCCTCGTAGGTTGGTTCAGTGCAATTATGTCACTGAATTGCAGGACAGCTTGTATCAATTACAAAGTGAAAAAGGTAATTTTTGAATTAATATTGTCAGGATTTTGTGGTCACGGAAATTTTTGAAGGTCATAATGTAAAATTTTAAAATTGTAAAATAGCGAAGCTGTAAATTTATACCATTTTAAACTCTGTCAAACTACAAAATTAAATAATTTTGCAATTGTAAAATATAAATTAAATTTTTTACGTATTTATATTTATATTACACTATATTTATTTATAAATTTTTGTGAATAGAAAATAATGTTCCTCGCAAATTTGTTTTTAAACTGAAATTTGTATTGAAATAAAATTTTTGTAATTATGTCTACTCTTCATCCTAATTTCGATTCAAATACGGGTTCGTTAAATTTGCCTGAACCTAACCCGGTGACTACTCCAGGACCACAAGTTTCAAGACTACTCCTAGATAGGTATAAAAGACAAGATCATTTAGAAACATTTATGTATGTTTGTTCGTGATACTTCAAAGTAGTAAAAATCTTATAAAATTTTCAAGATATGTTGTTGATAAGATTGTTAATCCATAAAGAAGAACCAATATAATAAAGTGTGACAGTTGAAACAAAATGGTATGATGTCTGCCTTAGAGAAGTTTTTAAAAGGATTTTTTAATGATGGAACATTTGGAAGAGGCTTTGAAAGATCTAATAAATTAGAGAACGAATATTTTGCTAAGGCCCAGAAATCATTAGTAAAATATGCATAAAACAAGTGGACCGACAATGATTTGGAAAGATCTATTATTGCTATTTTCTCAGTAAAGAAAGAGATTAAGTTCAGAGACATCAAGGAGAAAATGAAAGGATATCATAAAGAAAATGGATGAAGTAATAAAGTTAAAAAGCCGGCGTAAGCAGTAAAAACAACATATAAAGACGTTTTTAATATAAGAAAATCATTCAAAGATACTGGTAAAAAGAAAAAAAATCCCAGAAGACGCTCAATGATCTTAAACAAAATCATATGCAAGGAGTTAAGGCATAACAGTTATAAATGTGGAAGAGAAAAGAAGATTACATGGTATTCAGGGATCACCTTTGCAAGCCTGGCAGACATACTTTCACGTAATGTCCCTGGGAAACTAGAATGGGTTCGACTCCGTCTCTAGGCTAAAGTGTTTGATATATAGCTGATATCTACGCCGACATAATATTGTCTTATTAGTGGGCTTGCAATTCCATTAGAAGACTCTAGCTTTAAACCTGAGTGTTAAGTTGTAGGAGCAGTGACCCTGCGTCGAGTGATTTGTTGCATCGCATAACCTCTTCATTTCTAATCAGGATTGTGGTATTGCGAAATCGGTTCGCCTGCGGAACTTAGGCATATAAATATGATATGATATATAGCTGATATCTACGCCGACATAATATTGTCTTATTAGTGGGCTTGCAATTCCCTTAGAAGACTCTAGCTTTAAACCTGAGTGTTAGGCTGTAGGAGTAGTGACCCTGCAGTTGAGTGGTTTATTGCATCGCATAACCTCTTGATTTCTAATCAGGATAGTGGTATTGCGAAATCCCTACACGAGGGAGTGCCTTTTGAAGCCATAAGCATCTTAGAACTTCTTAAAAATCCTCAGACTTAATACCTAAAAAGGATGAAGATCACATGGTAGTTCTCTAAGAAAGAAGGTCATAATCAACGAGGATTTAAAAACATCATACGTGGAAGAAATAAAAGGACGGGACATGAAGCAGAAGAATGTCATTTGAACTTAAATAGACGATATCAAGTACAGAACTATTGAAGAGGAAGCGATGAATAGGTTTAAAGAAGGAACAACAAGCAATATGCATATGTGCAAAGTAAAGCAAATTCAACTGAAATCCAAATGAATTCTGAAAAAAATAGAAATAATATGGAACATGAAGATCAGGAGATACAAGAATGAAATGAACTCTGTTAAGACGATGAGAAAACGATCTTGGCTTTATAGTATTTTTTTCTAATCACAAACCTAAACATATCTGTTTTTTAAATAATAGTAGTAGTACTAAATTTTATAATATAAATAATAAAACATTGTTTTGCAATTCAAATTGTAACTGTAAAATAATAACTTAACTTTTCGAATTATTATTAAGAATTTATTACTATTTTTAATTAAAGAAAATGCTGCAATACTTAAATTGATGAAACATTTAAAAGAATAAAAATTTAAAATTTTGTGTTAATGTTCTCTCCTTCATTCATTTTTACATAAAAAATAAATGAATGTAAAATTGGTATCAGAAGAAACGAGTTACTCGTGTGTGACAATGTTAATGTGAAACTACAACAATACTTCAACGAAACTGAAGTCGGGTTTTACCAAGTCGAAGCCGTGTTCCGACTTTCCTGAATAACCAGTTAATCCAACAAATTCCTCCACGTCATTATTAATCTTTCTCAAACCATCCTCGTCGAATTTCAAGAATGGTTCACAGAATCATCTAACACTTTGTATTCCGACCTCCAACGAACAATAATTAAATAACAAAAGATCTCAGTCTGCACAAATTTTGATAGACTATTCGATGTAATATTCCTGGGAGATCTTCGCCCAATGCAGCAATATATCATCTTCCGAAAACACGATCAAACAATCGGAAAACAATGGTCAAATGACCACATTTTGCGACATCTTTTCCTCAAATTACTAACCATTGACACCATGAAATGCTTAACACTAGAAGGATTAAAGGGGCCATTTTGACAGCTTTTGATGTTTGTTAGAGCATCATTTGTGTATAATTTCATTTACAGGTCTGTGCTTTCTTTAGTTTTTCAATCTTATTGAGCTATACTTCTGAGTAAAAATTCCCTTCATGAAATTAGAAATGAGCAGAGTTACAAGCAGGTATATCTAGATGGACGCGAAGTGGTCATTTTGACTGCTTATGTATGAATGTAATTTTGAAGCTTGTCAGGATGTAAATACTGTATTAAAATAGTCTAAACAGCATCTTCACAATGAAATTACACACAAATAGACAAGATCAGTTAGATTTGCAAGAATTAAAAATCACAATACAATCTTTTTCATCAATAAATGTTCTGCAAACCTCCTTTTCCAACTTCCCGCATGATGTTGTGGATTTATTACGACACTAAAATGTCTGACACTGTTTTCGATTGTTACTTTGCTTCTACTTTAGGATAGTTTATGTTCATTCTGATGCGAAAACCCAATGTATAATTGATCCACAAGCCGTTGAATGAATGTTTGTCGACTAATTTTCTCTCTAGTCCTTTTGCAATAAACAATCTTGAAATTGACAGCTGCCAAATCCAAAACATTGCAAAAGGCAACCAGAGGCCATCATCTTGTGCCAACTTTGGTTACGTAGAGTTTTTTTTCCATTTTATGAATAGAATCTCCACATTTACCATTACTATAAGCAAAGATGGTATATGGTTTCTTCTTTCTGTCGTTTGAGATTTGGGTACAAGTGGGAAGCGTACTGAGCAAGCAAAAAAAGTCCTTAGTTTACGCTTGTAATCCTTTAAAATATATTTCTAAACCGTAGCTAATGACTTACTGTTGTGTATCTCCTCGTTCTAAATCGATTTGATCCCATTTGGAAGCTCTCGCCTATTTAGACGTACAGTTTAAATCATTGTTCTATTGTTTTCAAGTAGTTTCGAAGAATGTGGCAGAGAGGTGTAGAAATTATTGGTTATAAGATTGTATATATTCCCAAATAACCTTTAATTAGCGGCAAGACGATATATTCAGCTAATGGTTGATCACCAGGCCAATTTTCATCTCTTCCAAGATACAGGAAACCATCACATAAATATTTTGTGATGACATCGGGCAACAAAAAGAACTTGATGCCGAACTTGTCAGGCTTGTTATTCATATACATCTTACCTTCGTTGGAAAAAGCTGTTCATCTATGCATATATTTTAAGCAGGATTAAATCACCATCTGCAATTTTCAATAAAGAGATACCCCAAGTGAGAAGCCCATGCAAACTTATCCGAGAGTAATCTTTCGTTATGGGTTTGTTTGTAATAAAATCGGAGAAAACGTAGGATTTCCATGTACATGTCTCTTGGCATAGATTGTTAAAATCGATTTTTACCCCAGTTCTTGAACGAAAGAGATTTTAATGGACTATTTTGTCCCCTAAACATACATCGCATATAGGTCAATCCAATGAATTTTTCTAGATCTGTGAGTGGTTAAGTCCAATATGTATACAATACTCTTCTAGCCTCTGCTTGGGTGCATTCTTTAATATTTTGCAAATTGCATCATCAATGAATAGCCGAAATGCACTTAACAGTGTGGAGTGTATCACAGGCTCTAATTCAGTGCTGCAGCGATTTTCAAATGATTTTTTAGAATGTGCTGTTACTCGTATCTGACTGTGCCTCGAACTCTGCTAAAGCGTGGAAGGACATTCTCTCTTCGCTGTGGATCAACTGTAAACACATGCACAGTCAAGCACACATTATTTCTCTTGCTGTTAATGCTATGTGTAAAAGTAATTCTAGCAGAATAATGAATCTTTTGTTAGAATCACCTTTAACCAACAAATAAAAAAAATAATTGTTTCAAAGTATTTTTATTTTTAACAAACAACATAAAGATGAAAAAGAAGATTGAACAAATTTACGACAACAAGAAAGTGGCTGATAGGGGAAATAAACAATATTTACTCACAGTATACTGACAGAGAGAGAAATTGATAACGGTTTTTGGATATTTTAGTTTTCTTCACTAGATATCAATGGAAATTTCTTATAATCTGGATTGTTGCATTCTGGAGTCAATTAGTTACGACGAAAATTTGATGGATAGCGATAGAAACATACATTGTTTGATAGAATAATAACATTCTTCCTTCAAGTCACGTAATTCTCACGAATAAATATTCCAACAGCAAGTAAGTTATCACAGACAAATTTACATAAAATATTCGTAATCGCAAAAATGTTAATTCAAATTGTAATTGATAATCAATATTTATTATTGATCAATATTTCTAATATTTAATATTCTTAATACTTTTAATTTTTTATCATTTATTTGTTTGGGACCAAATGGTGTCAAAAAAACTTTTTTTATTTTTTTTGTGGATTTAAGGACACTATACTATGCAACTGACAATGCCTGACGTCCATCTTTGCGTCTCACAATTTAAGTCTTGTATTGTTAAGGCACCGGATCGTCAAAATGCTTTATTCGGCATCTACAATCATGTGAACCTGTTTTAATGCGGTGGAACACGTGGTTTGAAACAATCCTTTACCACGCATCCTTTATTTCGCATTAGTCTGCCTTTATTAGCAAGGATCGTGAGGAAGAAGGAGACAACACAGTTTCGTTGGAGCTATCGTCTCTTCTTTCAAAAGCTTTTCAAAATCGTGTTTCCAATCTTGCTGCGCGTGTTGTTTTACTTCTACAGTTCACTGTTTACAGACGTGATGTGGAACAGACATTTAATGCTTTCAACCAAGTGTTTACCTCTTTCAGGCAGAGATTGAAATACCGTAGGTCTTTTGCCACTGTATTTAAATAAAGTTTGAAGTAGTAAATTATGCCTTCTTATGGAAAACAAATAAATATATTAATCTTATGAGATAGACTAATTGTAATATATGTAAATGTTTATATTCATAGATAAAAATTTATTTAAGATACTTAACAATATGGATGAAAATAAGAATATACGTAAAATATTTCCATTCTCAGTACGTATTTATTTACCATAATGAAATAAACGGAATATGTAAATAAGAACCGCGAAAAATGCAACAATTTACCGCTGATTCCGCGAAAATGTACCGCAAATTCCACTTAAATTTACCGCGAAAATGTAGTGTCCCTATTTATGATGCCGTTTGCTCCCGAACCAACACTTCTTACTTTCTCTGGAAAGAGTGTGAGCATGCGTAAACAAGAAAGGAGTATAGTGTCATCTTTTTTTGCTCCGTATATAGAAGTTATGCATCAACTACTTGCTAGTAAGAAACTTACTGAAGCTTTAATCTTTTGTTGTTCAATTAAAGAAGAAAGTCTGTGATGCTGCATGGCCACGTCTGCAACTCTTAAAGATATCGAAACACCTCTTGTTGTGTATGCAGCTCTATGCGATGTAGAAAAAATTGAATATATAGAAATGATTAAACGAATACCAAAGAAATACATTCTTCTACTGACTGAATCAACCGCGTCCATATGGGCTCGAACGTGGCTGTGACAAAATCGACCATGAAGAATCGGAGAATCGATTATTAAAAAGAAGCCTTACAAAACTATAACCAAGACAGAAAAAGAATTCCGTAGTCAACGATAGTTACAGAACAAGTCTGAAGTGAAAGCTTTCGTCCGGGAGTTTTTAGAAGAATAAAAGTGATCAAATTTGAATTAGGAATTCAGTTCAGAGAAGAGATTATTTGTGCTTGTTAGTTTTAGTTCTGGCATATTATACACAATGTATAGACTATGCATAGATACTACACATGCATGTATTATTTGATTGTTGAATATAGTTAAATTGGTGATTGTTACTAATAATTTTCGTACAATTGCTTAGAAATGTTTTGTTTTCGGAAAACCCTGTATAAAGGACGGGTGTCTAAAAGTATCTTCTGTGTCAGGCCAGGTACTTATTGAACAAAACACGAATGTCACTTATATTTGAAAAATAAATCATTATAGGTATGTATGTCGGGAAACATTTATCAGGCCAACCTATTTCAAAAAGAAATTCAGAAAAGAGTGAGATTTGTTTCTACAGGCATGGAGTACAATATGTTACGATTTGGTTACGGAGTTGCTCTTGGAGCTATGTTTTGTTGTGATGAGGACAGACCACAATATTTCCTATGACTTTAATTGATTAGAAGAATTAAATTAAATTAATATAATTGTTTTCAACATTTTTTATACATATATTATCATATATTATATTTCTTCTTTATATATGAAGTTGCATTTGTCATTATTGATTAATTTCTTAATGTAGACTGAATTTATTTTCACTAGGCCTTCTCATAAAAAGAATATGAACGTCACACTGGCGATTAGAACTCTTCTTGATCTAATAAATAATGTATCGAAATCACAAAAAAATGTTTTAAGAATAATTGAATCACCAGTGCTCTGAATTCTTTTACCAGAGTTCAATAACCATATATGATCAGAATGATTGCTGAGACAAATTGTAGTATATCTAGAGAGTTCATATAAAAAGAACAGAACTAATAAAGAATAAATTAAAAAAATAAATTACATAATTATCATAAAAATATTTTAAATAGTATAATATGTCGTCTATTTTCATCTGACGGTTCCTATCCGAGCCTATGAAAACAGAGCAGCTTTTGAATTGTTTTTGAAAGTTTCGCAGCCATTTACTGGATTTGGATGGCTTTACTCTTATTCTTTTCCTTAGGTCTTTTCGGTAAATGTTTGTATATTCTGTTTTCAGTAGATACACTCCGACAGTCTCATATAGTCCGCATATGATTATTTATCATGAATTAATGCTGAAAATTGATGTTTCTTATTTTCTCATTCTTCTCTGAACTTCTTAACAACTTTTATGACATTATTCCTATCATCGATTAAAATGATTATTGATTAATTCATTTAATCCATCAATTAATGTCTACTAAGAATTGTGATGACAGTCGGTACACTTACGCAGTTGCGGCGTTGAAAATTCAAAAAATTGAACAACAGTTCATAAATAATCAAAGTCTTTAATCTCGATAATCTTTTCACAATTAAATCTTTCACAAACTCAATCAAAATTTAAATCCTCATGAGACAATATAATCACTAAAACTTTTAATCACGAAGTTCAACTTCAATCTCAACTTACAAACGACAACTAAACTCTCAAATTCAATTCAAGCACTGATAATCACAATATAACAAATTGGATTTCACTATCCACTAATTTCAAACCTTAATTTCTCAAATTCACAAATTAACGAAAACTTCAAATCACTATAACTTAATCAACATATCACTTATGACAAATTAATTTCGCCAACTTTAATATAATAATTGTGAGATATCGAGATAAAATAAAACGAAGTTCACGAGCCGGTAATCTTTATTCAGTGGCGTAGTTTAATTTAATCGCACCACTTAGGTGTAGTTAAATCAAATGCGAGTTGCGTCCCCAACAGAGTTTGAGAAGGCTCCATATTCCAAATAATCGAAAGTCAAAAACGAAAATTCCCCAACGAAGAAACCACATCGCAATTGCCCTCGAAATCATCGAATTTGCACGAAGAAATCCGATTGACGAACGTGTACGCGTATTTATAATAATTCTTTAATTTTTTCGTCAACGTTCCCTTGCTCGAATAAATCAATCGTGACTTCCAATTGCGAGAGGAAATCGTGACTCTCACCGCCGAAAATCAGCGTGAAGTCTTCGGAGTTCATCGATAAAAATCTATATTGGAAGATGATGTGACCCGCACCGATAGTGAGTCCCGCGAATGCTCCGCAAGCAGAACGATTGACCCAGCACCAGTCAAACCGATTATATTATCGGTTATTATTCTCACCGGGGCGGTTCAGGTCGAAACTCCGCATTTTAACGATAACAGTTATAATAGTGTGTATACATTTAAACTCTCTATGGCCAAACCCCCTATGATCAAACCCCCGCTGTTGACAAACCACCTATGGTCAAACTACCTATGGACAAACCACCTGTGATCAAACCTCCGCGTACCGCAAAATCACAATATTAGGGACGGAGTCTCCAAGACATCTCTGTATTAAGCTCAGAAGTTCTAAAGGTCGTCGATTCTGTTGTTTCCTGAATCTCGGACAAAATACTGCAGTCTACTTCTTTTTGTTAAGAATTCCTCTTTCTCCACCTCATCTTCTATTTCGCCAAGTTGGCAATCGTAATTATCATCAAAGAGATTCGATGGTGCAATAACAGCATATCTGTTTGCAAGATTATGAACTTGTTGAAATCTTGAATATATTTCGTCTATCAACCTGTCTAAGACAGACAGCATTTACCGTCTCAACTAAGCATCAAATGTCATCACTACATCAGTCGATCCCTCGCCATCCATTCTTTTCTTTTTGCGAATTCGACACTCCATGCTTATCTCCATTTCAAAGAAGAGCTTCTTGGATTCGTCCATTGCACTGTCCACCATCTTTTCTCTATTTTCAAAAATATAATTTCTCAGTGATATGAGCTTGACAGAACTTTGATGCAGATCGAGCCCTTTTGTTTGAAGATACTTCTGGCCATCAATTATCTCTGATAGAATAGAATTCCAAAGGTTCAGAATTGATAGAAACGGAAATGACAGTACTGATGATAGAATTAAAGATGTATCTGATATTGTCGTTAAATGTTCTCCTTCTTTGGTGAGCTTCTCCAGAGCAGTCAAGACTTGTGATAATTATTTCACCAACATATTTCCAGCATCAGCTTGAGAGCTCCATTTGGTTTCCACAACCCGCTTGATACTTAGACCAGTCTCATGAATCAGGACATCCCAGTAATACGTAGATGCGGAAAAAAAGAGAAAAACCGGTCCAATGTGCCAAAACATGTAACAGATGGAACCACAATGGAAGCTGCATGTATGCAGGTCAAATTCAGGGAATGATTTGAGCATGGCACAAATAGAGCTTTCGGGTTAATTTCTGAGATGCGCTTCTGGACACCCGATCGATTGGCAGACATAACAGCAGCATTGTCATATGCCTGGTCACGGCAATCATCACTCTGAATCTCGTCGTTTTCCAGATGTCTCAATATCAGTTCAGAAATTTACTTTTCGCTCTTTCCCTTTGTCTCGATGAATCGGACAAACGACTCCTCCACTTTCACTTCATTTCCATCCATATTTACGTAGCGTAAAACCTCGCTCAACTGGTCCATGTGAGATATATACTGAGTGACAAACTTTTTAAAATATTTGTATAATTTAAGAAATAAAAGAAAATAAACATTATTTTGAGTAATGAATGTAGTGAATCAAATAATTTTGCCAAGTGCTATGTTTAGTATAAATGGAAATGGAAAAAGCATTTTTTTTAAATAAATCATTTAAATTTATTTATTACGTAAAAATTCAAAATAGACATATTTTTAAAACAGTAAGATTTTTTATATTATTAAACGATTTGCCCAGTTTAATTGTTACTTTTTATAAATATACAGATATTTTCTTAAATTCTAGACAGAAATGAGAAGTAATTTTGAAAGACACTTTGCAAGGAAGTGGAAAATGGAAGGGTTGAGTTATTCAGAAGTTTCTAGAATTAATCTTCAGCAATTAATCTTTGTCGATATAATAAGAAAAGATGAATCAAGAAAACAGGACGGCTACAAAAATTAACAAAAAATATGAAGTTATCAATTAAGAGCACGACAGAACATTTGCAGTCCAATTTTCAAAAAAATAATTTGTCCAAATTGATTGCAGAATGCGATTTAAATTGTTCAACTCGGACAGTACAAGGACATGTGAAAGCTGTAGGTTACAAATATCAAAGAATTAAAGCAGAAAAATCGTTATCAAGGAAGCAGAAGAAGGATAGAATTGATCATATTTTTAGATGAATTAGCGAAACCACATTTGGGAAACGACAATATTTACGGATGAGAAAAGATTTACATTGGATGGGCCAGACGATTGGAGAACATATGTACAAAAATCGAAAATATACTCGTCAAAAGCGCCAATGTAAAGGGGGTAGTGTTATGGTCTGGATGATGGTTCTGCCTAAAGGACTTCTTTCATACAAAATCACCAAAGGAAAATTCGGATCTAAAGATTATAAGCAATTATTAATACATAATGCTATTCCTATCATAAAACTTTACTGTGCTGATAATTTCTACTTCCAGGAAGACAATAGTCCCGTTCATAAAATCAAACTTACTGTTTCTTTCACAGCCAGTCCCAATACTCTGCCTCCGATTATCACCATTGATGGTTTCGCCTCTAAACAGAATTGAGTGAGTACTGACATCAGCTGATTGGTCATTGTTTTATTTGTATCTACTATGATATCGTCGTAATACGCGCCCCTCCCTTCCTTCACCGCTTCGTCTCATGCCAAGACGTGTTCTAATATCCTTCGGATTATTTTTGGCGTGATACTAAGTCCGAAACCTAAACGGGTTAGATAAAACGACTGCCCTTGATGTTTCATTACCTGATACTGCTACAGCGATTGGTACACTTTGATCTGCAGATAAGCTCGTCTTAGATCTACGATTTGCAGATTTCTTCCCATCCGTCGCCAATTTTGAAGTTTTTCTGCACGAACCAAACTGCCCGCGTTGTGGCTGGAGATTGTTTCATTTAACTCCCGGTAGTCGAGTGCCGGCCTGATCTTGTCTTTTGACACTTGCATCACCGCCCTTAGTGTCAGTGTTAGTTGTCGGAAACTCTCACATTCGACTAACTAGCCATTTTTCTTCCAATCATTTAGTTCGATGTCGATTTCTTCTTCATGGCACCAGGCTGATGAATAGCTCGCGACACTGATAAGCACTGGAGGTGCCTGTCCCCCCTTCCGAGTTACAGATTGTCACAAATCGGTAATTTGTGATGTTATGGCGGATGCTGAGTTGGCCGGGCTAACCAAATTAATTCTAAACAGACTTCGACAGTTAATAACGAAGCTTTAAGAAAGAGGGATGCCGGCCCCGACATCGTTTCGGACTCGACTGCGGAATGTTCGCTAATTAGTAGCCAGGTCGGTCTCTGTAAATAAGATGTAAATAATGATTTAGTCTATCCCTTTCATCTGAGTCTTATTTTATTTTTTTTTATTATTTTATCATCTTGTTATATTTTTCTTTGTTCATTATTTATTTGGATTTAAATTGAAATTTTTCAAAGTTAATATTAATAATATATCATTGATATAAAATCCAAGCTAATCTTAAATTCAAAATCGAAATGTAAATAACTCAATTAAGAAAGAAATAATTGTCAATGTTATTAATGTGTAGAAATACTTAATTATGTAAAGAAAATTAAAATTAGTCGGAGTAGCTCACCAGTCTAAAGTTGGTCGACGGTTATTTTGATGCATGTGAGATTTATCAACTTTTTTCTTACAATTCGAACAGATACCTCGAGCTTAAATTGATTCCAAATTTTATTAGTTGCATTGATAAACCAAGATTAATTACACTACTCTACATCAATTTTTTTTCTCGTACGGCAATAGGCTACTTCTATGTTGTTTTTGATGCTGATTTCAAATATACTAGCCATTTTCCTCCATCACGTCCAGATTT
>MQRK01188167.1:2993-14477 GCA_001938485.1 Girardia tigrina | reverse complement strand
CCGCCGCTGACCTCACCTAGTTCTTTAGAAACGATCTTTCCATCACCAACGTTTTGTACCGCTGACATTGAACTTTGTGTGACGCACTTTTTAATTCCTGCGACTATATTCAACCATTTCGGTTAAATCTTGATTGTCGGCCTGCTCTAAATTCAATTACAACTCGAAAGGCAATCCAGCCATAAAGCCTGCCTTGGTCAGATCGTCGATTTTTGATGCCAACATATTTACTTGAGAAACGTAATCGTCAATAGTTTGTCCTTCGTAATATTTCAAATTAATCAGTTGGCTGTACGCAGATCATCTGGTTAATCCGAATGAATTGTCCAAGATTTGCAGTACTTCTTCACAGTTGCTCTGTGTCTTTTCATCCAATTCCATGTATATATTTAAAGGAACATCAGTCAACAAAAAAGGAAGATATAGGGCCGAATCCAAAATCCCTGGATTTTCATAATCATTTTGAACTTTTTCTTCTAAATTTCAAAACTGTCGTTTCCATGAAATTTCTCCAAATGATCGAGTATAATTTTTAAATCGCTTATCATTGCCCGGATAGCTTGTAACAACAAATGACAAATCTATAAAATTTATTTTTCAATAAAAAAATACTTTCAAATAGATATTATTTAAACAAATAATTATCCATATTTTTTCATGTTAAATATTTCATTTAATAAATAAATTTAACATGTAACACAATAAAAATTTACTAGGCCACAGGGACTAAAAACATAAGGAGTTGCCTAGGTATTTGTAAATACTACAGTAGATTTCTAAAAGAATTTCATTAGAAAGTATGTTAGGCTGTAGAAATACAAAGTCAGTTTGTATGTATAAGTGTGAAAAGGTATTTGAGGATATGAAGACATTTCTGATGAAAGCACCTGTAGTTTGAATTATAATATACTGATTTATGTGGCCGTCCAAAAAGTTCTTCCAATATGTTGGTAGGAAATATTATTTTTTTTCTTTCTTAATTATATCAATTTTTGAACTCATAATAGCACAATTAAATAATTTTTAATACAAATAAATTTAACCGAATTTTCAGCTTCTTTTTAATAATCGATGGGCCGAAATTGGTATCACGACAAAACGCCGCAGTTAAACGCCACGGATAAAACGCCGCGAACAAAAACGCCGCAGACAAAAGCCGCGAACAAAAACGCCGCGTGACAAAAATGCCGCGTACAAAAACGTCACGAACAAAAATGCCGCGTAAAAAACGCCGCGAACAAAAACGCCACGTAAAAAAAACGCCGCGAACAAAATAATTTGTAATGAATTACGAATTTTAGGAATAAAATGAAATAATTCGAAATGAATTAGGAATTTTAGGAATAAAATGAAATAATTTAAAATGAATTAGGAATTTTAGGAATAAAATGAAATTATTTGTTATTAATTATGAATTTTAGGAATAAATGAAATAATTCGTTATTAATTAAGAATTTTAGGAATAAAATGAAATAATTTGAAATGAATTATTAATAAATTGATAATATTAATGGTAATAGTAATTCAAAAAATAATAATATTATAAATAAATAATCAACATAATAACAGTAAATCTAATTATAATAATAAAAAATAAAATATAATAATGTTAGTAATAATTATAAAATAGAACAAATAATTTCATTTTATTCCTAAAATTCCTAATTAATAATAAATTATTTCATTTAATTACTAAAATTCCTAATTTATTACAAATTACTTCAATTTATTCCTAAAATTCCTAATTAATAATAAATTATTTCATTTAATTCCTAAAATTCCTAATTCATTTCAATTTATTTTGTCCGCGTCTTTCTTCGCGGCGTTTTTTTACGCGGTGTTTTTGTTCGCGGCGTTTTTGTATGCGGCGTTTTTGTTTGCGGCGTTTTGTCGTGGAACCGCTGAAATTATTTTTTTTAATTATTTTTTAATTTTAAATATCATCATCAGGTACACTAGATTTCCGCAGTACATTTTAGTGGAGTCCGCGGTAAATTTTTGCATTTTGCCCTGTTATTATTTATAAATTTCATTTTGGTGCATAAATATGCACTGTGCATGGAATTATTTTATCTATATAGTTATTTTCATCCGCATTGTTATGTATCTTAAATAAATTTTTATCTGTGAAAATAAACATTCACACATAGTACAATAAACAAAATCTCATACGACTAATATCTTTAAACATGTTTTCCATAAGAATGTATAATTTACTATTTCAAACTTTATTTAAATATCGTCGCAAAAGACCTGCGGTGTTTCCGAAGTCAATCGCTGTCTGAAAGAGGTAAACACTTGGTTGAAATCCATGAATGACCGTTTCTCATCAGTGATGTAAACAATGAACTGTAGAAGTAAAACAGTACGCGCAGCAATATTGCGAACACGACTTTTTGAAAAACTTTTGAAAGAAAAAACAATAGCTCCAACAAAGCTGGGTTGTCTCCTTCTTTCTCATGTTCCTTGCTAATAAAAGAAGCATAATGCGGAATGAAAGATGTATGGTAACGGACTGCTTCAAGCCCCGTGTTCCACCGCGTTTAAACAGGTTCTGGAGGAAAAGCATGTAATTCAACTACACATGATTATAGCAGCTAAAGAAAGCAATTTCGACGAGTCGATACCTTAACGACATAAGACTTTAATTTTGAGACGCTACGATCAACGTCAGTCGTATGCAATTACTAGAAAGAGATATAAGGTGACGTGACAGTGCATGTGTTGACAGTTAATCCATTGCAAATAGAGAATGTTCTTTCAAGCTTTGGCAAAGTACGAATAACTATTAGATACGAATTTTGAAAATTAGTTTGAAAATCACTGCAGCACTGAATTAGAATCTGTGAAACACTTGTGTGGCTTACTTTGTCAATGTAAACCATTTAAACAAGCAGTGGTGCCGACAGCTCATCAAAACCGTCTGTAAGTTGATCTGTGGAGCACATTACTTGGAAAAGAATGTTAAAAATAGGGCGATTTTGAAGATCTATTGATTCATCGGCTATAATGCCAAGGAATGTGTTACGATCAATGAGTATACGGATTTTTCCATCATGATTTTCAATCAGGCGGGTAGATAGTGAAGGCGTAGAGAATCCGGTATATTACCTCACCTTTTACATCTGGGGATAAAAATTGACGGACCACCGGATGATCAGCTTTTTCAATGGGGATGTTAGCGCGAACGAGCATGTCCAGAAAATCATGAATTAATTTATCTCTCTGTGCTTTAGCATGACTTGCTATACAAAAAATTTTTGTCACCGTACACTGCCTCTTAGCTTGCCCACCCGAGGAAGATTCTGCCTGACATTTCAACATAGCATTTTCATCCTTGGCGCTGTTGAGATGATCTATGATGGTTTGGCATATCACATGATCAATAGCCTTGTTAAAAAATGAGCAGAAGTAAAATTTTCCATTGCTATGAAATTTATCTTTTCCAAACTTTGCTACTCGGCCTTTTGCGGATATCTTAGTTAACGTCTTAGACGTACTTGATTTAATACACATGTTTATTAATTATAATGACATTATTAAATGAATTAAGTAAATATATATATGAATAAATTAAAAAATCACACCTCATAAATACAATTTCTTTAATTGATTAAGGGCATTTAACGTTTTACTAGGGCCAATTGTAAAATTAAAATAAATTTGTTCAAAAATATAAATGAAAAAATATCTCTCTCATCATGACCATCTATACAAGCGGATAGTACATTTTAAGTTCGATTGTATAAATCGAGATAAATATCAAGAATTTCTTTCTGAACTCGTCCACTACCTTCCTCTCAGCAAACATTATCTGATACATGACATCGCCTCTATTTGCACAGGTAGTGTCACTCCGAGCCATATAGATTTAGTTAACTTGTCCCCATATTCCCTCTTCCCAAACCAAATCAAATCAGTCTTCAGTAAACTGAAGACAAGTGTTCGATCGTCGATAACATTAGCACCAGAGATTTCCGATATGAGCCCATCTCAGAGAAAGAACTTGCTCTCAGGCTTAATAAGTTATTCCAATCTTAAAGGATATTATCGCCACATTAAAAAATTTTTTCTGTCATCCTTTATGAAAATCGACATTAGTGAAGATAAATTAATTGTAAAGTAAATATTAATAAATCAATAAATTTATAAAAATATCTTATTTCTTAATTTTTTTATTTGAAAGTTCTCTATTTCAAAAATTGTGATTTAAATATCACATTTAGGTTAATATAAAAGGGCCATAATAGATTGTAAAGTTGTGTATATTGCAATTTGAAAAAAGAGCAATTTTTTAAACTAATTTTAAAACAAATTTTAATTAAATTAGTTTATTATTTTCATTTTATATTTTAATTTTAATAAATAATCATTGATCATGCAATTTTATTTTTCGCGGTATTCCGTGGGATTCCGTGGACAGCGGAATTGTCGTGCCCCTGATTATCACGCAAGATGAAAGATGAAAAAGTGTAAGTCAAGTAATTTGAAATTTCTATGAAAATCAAGTTCGAAAAAGAGTAGACCTGGAACCTATCACAGGAAATACATGAAACTTATCATTTTTTGAGATGCCCATGGCGTTAACCTTGTCGAGTATGTTGACAAAATAATAGGTTCAACTCTGCATACTACTCTTATCTTTTGTGTAAATGCTGATATGCTCAACAAAATGAATTTGAAATCCCAATGTGGTTTCAATAGGAAAACGCAGAAATCAACAAAAGTGAAGCATCCATGAGTGTTCTCGATAAAAGTTAATTTTACATATTAGATGGTCCTCTCTACAGTCCAAATATTGGTCTGAGTGATTTTACCTCTTTGGGTATCTGAAAAATCATTTGGGAAACACCGGAGATCTGAGGCAGGAGGTGTAAAGTTTCCTGAGTGATCGGTCCTCGGATTTTTTCAAAATGCATTCTCTGAATTTATTTAAACTTGCAAAAGCGTATGAATGTAAAAATTATGTTAGAAAATGATGTATATACATTTTATATATTGCTTCAGAGCAGTTTAATGTTATAGTGATTCCATAGACGTTTCGGGTACAATACGTATATTATAATACTTTAAAATTCAGCGCAAAAATCAGCCCAAAAAAATATAAAAAAAAATTTACATGATTTTATTATATAGAAGTAGTTAATAAATAAATAAGAGAATAATCACTGAAAAATTGTTAATTAAGGACTCTTAATTATGTAAATCATAGTATAAGTCTCAAATTCATGGAAAAATTGTTTATTTTGATCACCAAATCAATAAATTTTAATTTTTTAAGTTAATATTAAAACATTATACTAAAACTAGTTTACATTACATATTATTCATTTAGAGTTATTGGAGCAGCTGAACAAAGGGTTTCTGGTGTAATAGTGGGCTCTCTGGTATTACTCTCCGTGTTTTTGGGATCAGCGTTAAGATACATACCTATGGCTGCAATGTATGGAATGTTTCTCTACATGGGCGTCATGGGAGTCCGTGATTTACAAGTAACTAAACGGGTAAAGAATCTCTTTCAACGCAGAAAGTATTGGCATCAGCATGATTTCTTCAATTTTCCTTCGTTTAATATTATAATACTTGTTTCAATACAGTTATTCTTTATTTCAATACTCATTATTTTAAACGTTCTGTCGGACTTCACAAAACACTCTTGGACACCGCTTATTTTTCCATTCTTCGTTGGTTTATATGCATTTATTAGAGGTTACGTCTTACCTTGTTGGCCAAGACTCAATACTCATTTGTCTAAAGTAAGTTAATTTTAATTATTATGTTATGGCAACATAAATTAAATTTCTCAGTTGAAAAACGAATATGTGATAAATAAACTTATTTCGTTCTTTCCAAAAAGTCATTTAATGTATTAACAATCTTAAATAAAAATAATAATAATACTCATTGAGATAGTATTTTCACCCTTGAAAAACACATGATGCTTTACCCCACACAAATGTTATGAAAAGTGCGGCGATCACTTTTGTGCTTATTTAATTTTTGTAAGTACGTAAATTATCACTTGTATTATATCAATTAAAACTTTTCTGATGATTTTCGTTTATTTATCAATTTATAAGAATTCACAGAAAAAAACATTCTTGTATTTTTTGGCTTTATTTTGATTTTAAATTATTTTTCGGCCTTTGAAAAAAGTAGAAATCCATTCAGTCAAGTTCAAAGAAAGTAGAACATGATTTACCAAATGAGCTTTTTGTCAACTCCCTTGACTTGTTGTCTATATAAGAATAAATTGAATTTAATATCAGAAAACGGGAAAATAAATCCAAAAATATATTGCGACTATAAATCACGACAGAGTATACGAACTCAGCGCCAACAATAGCACATTTTAAAATAACATTTTAAATTTAACTTAAAACCCCCAGATTCAGAAAAATTAAAACCATCCCACGACACATAATCACAGGATCTCCTCGAGAGCAAGCTCACACAAACATTTGAATCCGACCTCTTCTAGTACGAGAAAAGCTTAGATCTGATAGTTGATACTGAGGCCTCAAATCAGCCTCATGAAGAAACGAGTCAACATTCCTAACGGTGACTAAACACTTTAATCTACTGACTAATTATTGAATGACGTACTCTATCCATCTTTTATCGCATTTCTGAACCTGATTTGGTTGGACTCAAACATTATCACCAACGATTCCTTAAGGGCTCCCCGCTAGTAATATATATTTTTCAAATTCTTAATTATTACAAGGATACCCTCATCTTTAATTGTTCTTCATATAATGAATTTGGACGGCTCACAATCAAAAGTTTTTTAATATTTTGAGACTTCAAACTTTGCAACTCGCATCAACATCAAGACTACCCTTTTTCCACTGAATTGGTGCCGGATCTATGGATTGATAATGTTGACATTGAAGTATGACTTGTTGAATATTTCTTTCATTGATTTTAATTTTCAACGCCTTTGCTAGATAAGTTGATCACTGAAGTCCTTAATTTTTTCGATGTCCAACTAAAATGAAACTGTAATAGCGTTACAATTGACATTTACAATTTTTCCTGCGAGCAACTTCTTAATAATTTTCGAGAGAACGTTAGTCTCACTTGCTCCAGACATAACATAAACATCTTGCAATTTAAATCTTGCAAAAGACGAGATCCTTCACTTGATTTAATCTCCTGCGAATTAACAGTTCAGAAGGGGCTTCGATTTTATTTGTTTGTGTATCCTTAATTTTTTTCAATAGCCGTTCAGTCCTACATAAATTCAAACGGCGAGTGAGCCGTGCGATGGTTTTTACCAATTTTCTTTTCGTGGGGCTTCCCCCGGCATCACTAGATTGGGTGATCGTTTCCGTCTGCCTATATACCTTATAGCCTTATTCCTCATCTTCCGATGTTTTTTCATCAGAGAATGGGTAGTTGTCTTCATCGTCAAGTTTTTAAAATCGATGTATTTATGACTTGAGCAACTCATTGAGAACTGCCTGTACGAAATATTCTGCACCTGTTTCCATTTGGGGCTCCTGCATACTGTATCGTTCTTCCATGGTCAGTATGGAGTATATGGGTACTTTCTCCTCTCTCTTCTGGATCAAGTTAAGTCTGCTTATCTCTGGGCATCTTCCATCTCTATGAAATTCCCATTGCATAGAAGAAGGTTTTATATTTGATATCGAGCACGCTATTGCAATGTTTCTAATAGTCTTTGACGTAATCTTTAGACTTGTCAGAATACTTGTACTGCGCATTGGCAAAGTTCCAATGCACCCTACCTGGAGGTTGTAGAGTTGTACGGTTGTATTCAACATGGTCCGTATTGGGTTCGTGATTAAAATTCAAAGTCATCATTTGCAAACTTTATTTCATTTTAATTAGTAAAAATATTATCTATAAACTTAAATTTTTTATATATAATTTCTTTCAAAAGTTCTTTCAATTTATTTAGTAAAATATTATTTTTTAATTTATCTCAAATATAATTATGATTTTTAATTTAAAAATATCAAAAATTTACAGTTCACCAAAAAGAACCCCAACATCCCCCTCGTTTTTAAATTTTTTGAATTTTTCAACATTTAGAATAAGTTTTTAGAATAAGAATACCATTTTTGTCTTTCAACTTGTAACTTCTTTCGTGAATTCTTTCTATAATTTCATAAGGGCCCTCGAATCTATCTTATCCTTTCGTTCTATTTTCCTTTTGTATCCAGACCTTTTCGCAAACCTTATAAATTCTTCGCGTTACATTTTCCTCTGGCTTGTTTTTTTTCTTTTAGTCTTATTCTGGTATCCTCCAGGTTTATTTTACTGTTATCATATCACTTTTGTCTATCTATTTTCTTCCCAAATACGACTTCTGCTGGACTGCACCCTATCGTCTTTTGTTTCGTTGCATTTATAACAAATTCAACTTCCGGTAATATGTCTGCCTAACTTGTAGCATTTCTTTCTTTTAAACTTGCCTGTATGAATTATCGTATGGTACGAAACTGCCTTTCAATTATCCCATTTGTGTTATGGTGATATGGGCTAGAGAAAATCAATTCGATACATTTTACTTCCAACATTTCTTTTACTTTTTTCGCTTCGAAACTTTTCCCGCAGTCTACGTGGATCGCTTTTGGTGCTCCAAATTTTAATATCCATTTCTGTACGATCATTGCTGTTAAGCTCACGTATTTACTGAAATGGTCAATTATTCCCAAGATGTATCTTTCTTTTCTTACTGTCTCATTCCATGGTCTGCAGATGTCTATATAAACTTTCTCAAATATTTCTAACGTTGTTATTTTTATGTTTTCTTCCTTTGTCTTTGTGGTTATTGTCTTTGTTCGTTGACACTCCATGCATGATCCTACCACCTCTTTTACCGTTTTCGTTTCTTATATATATATGTATATATATATATATATATATATATTTAATTTTTATGAGAGATGTTTTATCGTTCTTTGTGTCTATCACTTTTAATACCTCTTGAACACGATTCTCGTTGGTGATTTCTTTTCCAAATTTAGCTTCAATTTCATATATGTTAGTTCTCTCTGTTTCCTACAATTCGGCTCTTTCCATTGCAATTCTATTCCGAACTCTTTCATCAATGGTATTCCTCCGATCATCTCTGGTCTCATTTTTTTCACTATTACAAATCTTATTTTCTCGGCTTTATTTCCAATCTTTACTATCGTTTCTATTTCTCCTCTGACATTCATTTGTAGTTCATTTGCTGTGGTCAATCTCTGATTTGTCTGTTCCATCCTTATGTTATTTAAGTTTTTTAATATTCCTTCCGTCATAACGTTCAACGCTGCACCCGTATCCAGTAAACATTCGATTTCTATGTTTTCCATTTTAACTTTTACACTCGGTCGGCTCTGTTTTACACTTTTACACTCTTCCTTTTTATATTCGATATATAAAAATTTAATTAAATCTAATTTATCGTATGCAATTGGAACATTTTCACAATTATTAATTATTAGCAATTCTCTATCACCATATGATTCCTTTTTTATAAATTTCACGACTTTCTGACTTACTTCTGGTTCCTGATGGGGTTTTGGTTCACTATGTTCTTTTTGATTATTTTTTTTAATTTTAGCATTTATATTATTGATATCAACTTTATTATTTATTTTATTTATATAATTTATATTACTACTATATATATATATATATAATTTATATAATCTGGTTCATGCGCATGAAAACTTACTCCAATGCCAAGATCGGTTCCTCGTCGTCTCTGCATGATTCATTTTTTCTATATGTTCTCGCTCTCCTCCGTATTCTTCCTTCTCCATCATTGCGATCTGTCTTCCTCTTTCGAATCCTCTTCTGTAGTCGTCTGAGTTCCGGTTTCCTGAGCTTTTCGTTTATGCATCTGAGAATTGTCGGCTATCTCCTTGGGTTCTCCTTTGTAATCCGTTCTTCCTTGATATATTTTATTCAAATTCGTGTAACATTCCTCAGCTCTATGTCCTGGATTATTACATCCTTCACATCTTACCTTCCTGCATTCCCGTCGGACATGACCTTCCTTGCCACATGCATGACATGTGATTTTCCTTTCTCGTTTACATTCACTTCGTCTATGTCCTGTTTCTTTGTAGTTCCAGCATGATATATTGTTTTGCCCTGGATGTCGTCTAACAAAAGTGTCTCCTTTCTTCGTCATGCCTCCTGTCCCTGATCCTCTTTTTACCACGTCCTTGTATGACGCTCTCATCGCGTGTACTGGCCTTTCCATTTCCCGTACTTCATCCACTTTTTTGATGACATTTTTTACTTCTTTTATTTCTTTTACTTCTCTGAACTTGATCTCTTTCTTCACATCGCTGTACTTCGACCCATGAATTAGAAGATTCTTTTCAATTTCTTCTTCCGATCAATTATGTTTTGCTAATTTTGCAGCAAGTTTCTTTGCTTTTGCAAAGTATTCTTCCACTGATTCATTCGTTTTGAAAAGCTTCTCATAACTGAGCTTCATATCCTTTTGTCTCGACCGATAAATTTTCGTAGACAGGTATAAGTTCATGAGAAAGCAATCCAATTATCAAAAGTTCTTGTATATTTTCTGGTGTTTTATCCACCTTAAAATACCTTGAGCATGCTGTGATAAATGTTTCGATATTGTCTTCTTTCCGGTATTTTTCCGGTAGAAGTCTCGCAATCAACTGATCCGAGTTGCTGGCTATGGTCGCCATATTGTGTTCGTGATTAAAATTCAAAGTCATTTGCAAACTTTATTTCATTTTAATTAGTAAAAATATTATCTATGAACTTAAATTTTTTATATATAATTTCTTTCATAAGTTCTTTCAATTTAATTAGTGAAATATTATTTCTTAATTTATCTCAAATATAATTATGATTTTTATTTTAAAAATATCAAAAATTTACAGTTCACCAAAAAGAATCCCTTAACAGTCCGCCTACATGTAATAGCCAATGACTCGTAGTGATCCAAGTTCTCAGTATTGTTGTTTTCCATATTTTTCTGCGTGTCATATGGACACTTGACATCTATGAGATATAGAATGTTCTACCTTGGGACCATTATTTGCAGGTCTACCCGTTGTTGTGACAGCATATGCAGAATCAGCATCTATATATATTAGGTTCGTGATTAAAATTGGAAGTCATAATTTTGTAAACTTTATTTCTACTACAATTTTCATTTCTGAAACAAATTTATGAGAAACAATATTTTAATTACATAATCCAGATCTCAAAATTCTAAATATAAATAATAATATCGATAAATATATAAATATGTTACTTTATTCAATTTTGCATAAATTTAGATCTTTAAAAATATTTTAAAAATTCAAGTCTTAAATATCTTTCTTTGATTTTAAATCATTTGATTATAAATTATTTATTTTTAATAAAACCTTTTATTTTTAATAAAATTGCAAAAATAACTTACAAATTTAAAATACAAAAATATTTAGCAATATTTAAATTTATTATTATTTAATAGAGATTCATTAATTATAA
>MQRK01188149.1:4059-14569 GCA_001938485.1 Girardia tigrina | reverse complement strand
GGTCATCAAAACCTCAACTCTTCGTCCTCCACAAAACAAAAAATTTTACCAAAAGGGAGTCCAAAAATGTGTAATAAATTTATTTTTATTATATCATTACAAAAATCGAGCACATATTTATACAATAATCAAAACTCATCAAACCAAAAACAAGACATCCTCATAAAATAGAATACGTTGCATGTCCAAAATGTTACTGCAAGTATAACCTTACAGAAATTTAATAGGGACCCTTGTCAAATCAAAGTCTTTAGGTGTCACAGAAAAAAAGATAATTAATAAGTGCAATTAATTAAACAAGGAATGCGCGGGCGTCTATTAATTAATTTCTTCCATTAATTAGGTCATTACAATTAATCAATTAATTAAATAATTAAAATTGACGCCCAAGCAAATTCTGGGATCCCAACACAATCACTCCAAGGAGATTGCATCTATTTATGTAACATAAACTCAAAATGACACCAGTATCTGAGGCAGCTATAGAGAGGTGTTTTAGTATCCCTAAATTTTTCATTCTCTTTTGAAAGCGATCATGTCGAATAAAGTTATGGATGACATTCTTCTTATTTGATATAATTACTCCTTTAATAATGAAATTTTTTCTCCTTTAATTATTGAAGGGAGATGTGAATTTGTCTCACATTTGATGAGGATGATGGTGACAAGTGAAAATGTTTTTCTTTGAAAATTGATTTTGAAATGAAGATTTATACTTAGTTATTTTTATATGAATGTATGAATATTATTGATAAATCTATTTATGAAAGGTGATCAAAGAGGGGGTAAATGCATATCGAAAACATGCCCAAAAATAAATAATTTCAAAATTTAAGTGAAAACATACCATTGATTGAAAATTCTCCTGATGAACTATAACTAAAAATTTTAAGGCACCTTGTACTGTAGCCCTGAAGTTGAAGCACGTAGCCCGTAAGTTAAAGCCCGGTCCGTACCAGCCCAGCTTATACATTTTTTTCAGGTACATTGTTAAGGGATATTTTGCACTGCTTTTACACATGTGAAGATAATTAATTTGTTATATTGATATTTATAGTAAATAATCATATTTCATATTTATATTATAAATTATTATAAGGATCCAGTTTAATTTTATGAATTTCCTGATTTGTTTAAATAAACAGAATTGATAACTATTTTGAATTTAAATAAATTTTGATAATCAGATTTTGTTGTTAGTATAAATGGAAAATTCTTACACCACAGATATATTTTAATTACAAAAAATGTATTTTTTTAAATTATTTTTAGTACATAAACAACATAATAATAAGTGAAAAATAAAATAAATACATTAAAGAACATTAATAGTTTCTACATAATAATAATTACAAATAAAACAGTATAAAATCAATGAAAAATATGAAATTCGGATCCCTTGTAACTTTTTAACCAAAACCTATTTCTTTTTTTCATATAATAAAAAATTTTGAAAAGCAACTTCTAATCAACTTCAAAGCTTTTTTTTGGTAACAAATATACCCTTAAACCTGTTTTTATGCCATTTTTGTGCAATCTCATACAACTAATTGAATAGTGATCGCACAAATAAAAAAATGCATGAAAAAGGATAGCATTAAAACTAGTTTGACTGTTTATATTCTTGTATGGTATATGTTATATATTGATATACATTACGTTGAATTATTTAGTCTATAATTCTTTTGAAAAAATTATTCTGAAGTTATTTTTTTACTTTTTCTGCAGATTAATATATTGATTTCCCAATAAATTTCTATAAAAAATTATAAAAATTCCTTATAATTTTCCCTTTTAAACCCGGTTATACCATTTGGAATATGTCAAACTTTTTCAATAGATAATTATTTGTGAGATAAAATCAGTTTGTCCGTTACAATTAAGATTCTTTGACGCAAAATCATGTAAAGTAAAATCATTTTAAATATTATTTAATTTTCAAAAGTTCTTTTTAAATAAATCTTCATTTTAAATAAATGTTCATTGAAAAAATAATCGTTTGTTTAAATAATGCTTTTCAAAAAAGCATTGATTCAAAATCAGAAATAAATTACTTCGATTTGAATGATATATTCAAAATTTATCAGTTACAATGAGTGAGAAATATAAATCGAAAATGAATGAAAGTAATTTCTTTTAAAATAAATTTTACTATTATTAATTATTATTTTCCTCTTCAGATATGACGAAATTTATTAACGATTACAACTTATTGATTGAAGAAATGGACAAATTGAATCAAAATTTGACGAATTTAGAAGAGAAATACGACCAATTATTTTCTTTATTTCGGATTGATGCGTCACGAATCGCCGATATTCGAATCAATATTAAAACTCGAGAAGAAATCTTCGATCAGATTTTAATTTGTAGTGATAAAATTTGCGATTTGGTTGGCGTTATTTTAATAATGTTAATTTTATCTAAATATTAGTTAATCTATGATCCAAAGTTAACTACATTAATTTGTGAATATTTATTAATTAATTTCTATTAATTATTTTTAATCAATTTTTGAATATTTATTATTTAATTTTTTTATTCAATTATTTGTGATTATTTATTAATTAATTTGTGATTATTTATTAATTAATTTGTGATTATTTATGAATTAATTTGTGATTATTTATTAATTAATTTGTGATTATTTATGAATTAATTTGTGATTATTTATGAATTAATTTGTGATTATTTATTATTTAATTTGTGAATATTTATGAATAAATTTGTGAATATATAATTTTTAATAATTTTATGATTATTTTTTAGAATATTTATTCTTATTTTTTGTTAATAACTTTATGATTTTTTATGAATTAATTTGTGACCATTAATTAATTTTTGAATATGTTATGTGTCGTATATAAAACTTTACTGATTTTTATTTTATTTTTATGTTTTTCCATAAATTGGTTGTACTAAAATTCTCGCAACTGCCATTATTTTACTTATACGTAAAATTTTAAAGAAACGAATGCATTTTTGGAGTATCCAAATTATTAATACTTGAAATTTATTTATATTTATTTAATAAGTTGTAAATGTTATTGTTAGGAATATCGAAATACTCTTCTAAAATTTATTTATAATCCAAAATTAAATTCTCGCTTATTTTTGATTATTCAAACACCATTAAAATATGTCATATTTAATGACATTTTAATTTATCTAAATTCTAAATAGAGTTTTATTAAAAGTATTCTTGAACCATTATTATTTTTAATATAATTTAGTTTATTTACAAATTATTATTAAGTTATTAATTATATCTCACAGTTATTATATTTTTTATTATTTAATTTAATTAAAATTTTAAATATACTATTACGTCTTTAAGTCTGATGTTGGGATTACTTCGTTATCGGTTCCCACCAGTTTAAGATTATAAATCTATGGAAAAAATTAATTAAACGTTGTTTCACATTCGTTTTTATTAGGCATGTACCGATTTCCTTTTTAAAATCCGGCCGGTACCGGAACCGGAGTCAGAATTTTTGTCAAATCCGGCCGGAGTTGGAGCCGGTGCCGGATTTGCAAAAGTTGAATATTTTAAATTAAACGATAATTAAATACAATACGATATACGAAATATAATTATGGTAAGAAACGCATTACATCTAAGCAAATCGCTTGTAGCAGGTAGAGCAAGGTAAACACGTGTCATAGATACCGTTGTAGGAAGCCTGTATTTTTTTGATTGTCACCAGAGAAAAGGATCTTCAAAATCTCCGTCTTCCCTTTCTCAAACAAATCAGGCAGTACACATTCTGTGATTTATTTTCTCAATGTAATTTGAAACCGGGGCACAATTTCCGCAAAACCCATATTCTTCACAATTTGAAAGGGCCGCTAATCTATGGCAAGCATTCGACCATTAGCCTTGTAAATTTTGAAAGTTGTTGGATGATCGATATGCCAACGCTGTGTATGGCCTAAACAATGTTCCAGATTTTGTTGAACTGTGGAATGTTTTTTTGGTTATTAGTAGTAGTAGATGAATGTTAGTGGCACTCTTATTTTTCTGGAAGCTAGGAAGCTTTTTTGAATGTTGAAAGCTAAGATGTGTTATCATTAAAGAGACGTCAAGTTTCTTTTCTCAGTATTCTGAATGTACGCAAGCAATGTAGGCCTGACATACTTTACAGATTGTTAAATGTGTCTCGGTAGGATGGACATCAAAAAATTACACATTATTAGTCTTTGTCTTTGGTGAATTCATAGTAATTACTGTAAAACTGTGTCTGTAAACGCATCATTTTTGAGATCTTATAACATCTCTTGTTTTTCATAAACGAATTATTTAAGCTTCTATTTCTTTTAAACATTGATAAAAAACCGGCATCAAAACCGGTAGAATTTCGCCGGAGCCGAAGCCGGTATCTGAATTTTAAAAAAAATAGGCGGTTGTTCCGCAGTCGGGACCGAAAACCGATACATCCCTAGTTTTTATTCAATATCTTCATTTAATTGACAATTTTTTATCATTAAGATAGTAAATTCTTTAATTAATTCATGTAATGTTATTGGAATTAGAAAATTTTGGCAAAATTTCAACTCTATTAGATCATGATACATCAATTCACAAAAGTACGTCAAAAATCGCGGACAAACAGACTGAGACGAAAACAAGTTAATAAAAACGTGTTAATAAAAATATTATTTTTTTATGAAAAAATATTTTCAATTATATATTAAAATGAATATTGCTTATATTTATAATATTTTTCAAATATTATTTAGATCGATAATTGCTATACGACTTGCAACAACGATTCGTCTTTTATTTTAAAATACTTCAGTAATTTTTCTTCTTTATTTATTCTGTTTAATTCTTGATAAAAGGTGCGCATGGTAGAATCAAAGAAATGATTCCAGATGTTTATGGATATAAAGATTATATAAATGACAGGTATTAATACATTTGTTTCTTTCAATATTCGAATTAAGGATTAATTCTTAAGAAAACCAAGAAATTTTTTTAACAGCAAAATAACTTTACTGCCTCTCATTTATTTTGCTTATTTTGTATTAAATTTTTCATTATTTTATACTTTCAATATCTTTATAATATTATTCTACATCACATAATCGTTGCTTGGAATAAATACAGGGTGAACCATAAAGAATGATATTTTTAAATCTTTATTATTCAATAACAAGAAACAATAACTAATAACAAAGTTATGCAACAAGTAACATGATAGATGGAGTTATAATAAATGTTGAATGTGGCCCCCATTCTCTTGAATAATTAAGTCACAACGTCTCGGCAAATCTAGTACTAATCGACCCAATTTTGCAACACTGAATGCACTTATTTCTTGTCGGATTTTTTCTTTGAGCTCATTTAAATCACTTGGTATGAAATGATGATACACACGAGCTTTGAGGGATCCCCAAAAATAAAAATCCACTGGAGTTAGCTTGGAATGGTGACCTCGGAGGCTAAGGATGGCCATAACCTCTTCCAATTACTCGGTTTTCACCAAAATGCTGTTATGATAAAGAATTACATTTATAAATCATTAAGTCAACACTAATTCTGTTATTATTTAATTTAGCTACGCCAATTGACATTGAAACGAAGTTGGAATTAGCGCAACTATTTTACAGAAATGGTGACAGCTTAAGCAATTGTATGCGCGCCTTCAAGAAGTATAATCTATAAAATGACCCGTTTACACTAACTGCTATTAAACGTGTTATTGAACATTTGAACCAACAAAATCACTGTACAAATCTCACTCAACTGGTAGAAAATCATTAATTGATGATTAATAATTAACATTAATTACTATTAATAATTAGAATAATGAAAAAGTCTTAAAATTCGATTCACCGTGCGTGTACCAACATATACAGCCTTGGCCAAAAGTTTAGAATAATAGAATTCTTAAGCAAATTTCATATTCAAATCAACAAATCACGTGTAAAAAATACATGAAATGGAACACAATATGCACTCAATATAGTAAAATGTATGTCAATAGGAGGAGTGATGTCCACGGGATTTCAGAACCTTTTGAATTCTTCGAAACATTGAATCCGCCAACTTCTTGCAGAAGTCAGTAGTTACAGAGAAATTCCATTTGTCTCGAATCTTAACTTGAAGATCAGCAATAGATGATGGTTTCTTAGAAATGGCATCCTTGACCATAGTCCAACAGTTTTCTATAGGGTTTAGGCCAGGGTCCAATGAGGTTCACACCATCGCTTGACAATCTTGGCTGTATGACATGCTGCCCCGTCTTGTACCAAAAACTGGCAGTTCCCATGCTGCATACTTGATCTCATAATTTGAATTACTAATAGTAAAAAGATTTCATAATCATTATTTTATATTTATAAAATAATTACATTGTTTCAATTGTACTTTAGTTTGAATAATCTCTTTATTCACTTATATACTAGTACAACAACAATTATATATATATTTTAAATATAATTTTTGGTTTCAAATATTTATATTGAATATATAAATTATTATATTTTTTTCTAATTTGTTTTAAATTAATTCTTTTATTCCTCGTTTTATACATTATTTTTTTATTCTATATTGTCTTTATGATCAATTATGTACATTTTATCTTTAGTATTTGATATTTTTTTAAACATAAAAATATAATAATTTTCAAAGTTAAATACATCAAGTATAAATAACAATATTAATGATGAAATATTTAATAATGAAATGTGATGTTTTTCTTCATTCTGTCACGAATATTATAATGTTAAAATTGATGATTTTCAAAGTTAAATATTTTACATATTATATTTTGTATTTTTTTTCGTTTTTTTCAAAATTTATTTTTTTGGCTTGCATTTTCTGTTTATTAGTCTTATGACTTTATCTCATTTGTTATCAATTAAAAATTATGATTAATTTTTATAACTGTAGTAATTTTTTTTCAATTTTCATATTTGTATTTTGTAATTTATAAAAGATATACTATAATTTTATTAAAATATATGCTAGCCTCCCGACTTTACTGGCGTTAATTATATTTATTGATCTGTTCTTTAAATTTTATTATTTTGTCAAAATATAGATTTCAAGTACGTCTAACAAATTTCTGATATGCATTGAAACATAACATAACCTCTCTGACCATATTTTAGAAGCATATATTTGAAGAAAATAGTACTGAAAGAAATTATAACAACTTTGTGTAGTGCACCAAAAACTTCAAATTGTTGATTAATTTTCATATTTTTCTCGATTGTCTCTGAAACTGTTTGTTGAAAAATTATTTTCTTTTAAATGATAGATTTTCTTTTCTGACTCTTCATTATCCATTTGATTTTTAAAATCTTTGTGGTGATTTTTACGTTTGTTATGATTTACAGTAGCACTCAAAATGATAAGGACAGCATTTTTTTTCAAATGTTTAAAAAAATAATTGCCTTAATAACTTAATAATATTAACAATTTATATATTCTTTTTTTCATTTTTTATCGTAATTTCCAAATTCATGAATGGTTTTTATACAACTTTACCTATTTTCAAAGCCCTCATGTGTGTCTTTTATTCGAAAGATTTTCAAAAGTTTTATTTATTCAATTTTACAAGATAATCAGTGGTTTGATCAGTTTACATTATTTTTTCAAAAATGAATATGGTAAGCGAAACATCAATTGACGTTAGTGTCTCAAAATTAATCTTTTGTTATATTCTGTTTTATTAAAAAAAGTACTTTTTAAACAGTTCGAAAATACTACATTCTGATTAGTCGAATTGAAAACTTGGAATTTTTTTCGGTGGTACATTATTTTTTTTTGAAAAGTTAACGTCTGCATACCTCTGTGTATGGAGAAGGTTTGTGGAAAGTTTAAGTATAGAGAACGTAGATTTTCGAAAAAATATGTCGACCTGTATGAAGAAAGTTTGGAAATTTTTATTGCATTTTGCCAAACCGTATTCAATTGATGCCCAATATATATATATTTATATATTAGACTACAAATAATAATTATTGTGTTCTTGATCAAAAGACGTTGTCATGAACACAAAACTTTATTTCTACCCCAATTTGAGTTTTTTTAAACAAATATTTCCGAGGAACTTTTACACTTTCTTTTTACAGACCATTATAAATAAGAATTGATATAAATATAAATATGGTTATTGTATTTTCGAATTAAAATTCTATACTTTTTAATAATAAAAATTATAAAATGAATTAAAATTTTATCACAAAGATTTTGTTTCGTCTTTTATTAAATTTCAATTTTATTGTACCTTGAAATTTACCTGTTTCTCAATTAAATTTCCCAATTCAATACAATAGCATTTTTCATTTCGTTTTCATAATAGTTTCAAAAATTACTTTGGATTTAATAATATTTGAAAATAGAATTTAAAATCGCAATTTCGTTTAATTTAACATTTTTTAAATTACCCTTTTTTTTACATAAAAAATAAAATTATATTTTCATTAATAATTTCGTTTTCTAAAATAAAATAAAAACCGTAGTTTCATTTAAATCGATTTAATTGTTTTAAAATTATATTTTGATTCCAATTAAAATTTCCAATAAATAAAATTATAGTGACATTTTTAATTTACTTCGATTTAATCGTGTAAACTAAAAGAAAGTTACAAAAATAGTTTAGTTTACTTTCATTTCGCAAATAAAATATTAAACTTTATATTACTTTTATTTTATTTCACTTAAATATTTTCATCAAATTTGAAATTAATTTTTTTACTTTATAATAAATCTTTGCACAAATCTTTTAATAAACCTGCCGTAAAATTAATTTATTTCTTACATGAATTAATTTTTTACATTAAATTTCTGAAAATCTTATTTTAACATATCCATAACAATATTTTACGGAATGTAATTGTTTAATTATTAAAATTTGATAAGATTGTAACTTCAAAAATTTTATGAACTCAACAACGCTCCCAACAATAATTATTAAAATATATTTAGACAATATTTAGATCTGAAATTAGTGCAATTTAAGATTTGGATTTATTTTCTTGTCAACTTTGTCAAAAAATGTTTTATTGTGTATTATCATTACAATGTATTAATGTATTTTAATGTATTATCATTACTTTAAAATTTTGGTATTTAAAAAATTTGTGTGTTATAAGTGCTTTTAAAATATGAGTTTAGGGTGAAGGATGTGTGTCATTGTGGAGACATAGCGTACGGAGAGATGATAGAGTGCGTTAACATGGACTGCAAGACTCAGTGGTTCCATCGGCGATGTGTGACCATTGAAGCGAATAATGTCATCGGTTGGTTGTGCCCGACATGTAAAAGCGCCTTAACTTGAAATGCAGAACAAAGACATATTTCATTAATAAGAGTTTTATTTTAATAAATTCTTTTGCAATCAGCCTTGTTTTTAATTAATTTGTTACATTAGAAAAACATTTGTTTGAATTGAAAATAATTTTCAACTATTTAAATAAAAAATATCTAATAATTTTTTAGATTATGAAACGCGTAAACGCTCCCTTCAAATCTCCAATGATTAAGCGATCTAAGAGCGGGGAATCGAAAGACCCGGAGGAAACAAGTTATGAGGCTCTATTAAGAAAAGATAAAGAATTGGATGAAAAGATAGAAGAATATTCAAAACAGGGAGTGAAGGTAACAGATATTGATAAAATGATGGAAAATTTGCACCGTTATAATGACATCAAAGATGTGACGATTAGGGTCTTTGGTATATTGGCGGATATTAAACAGTGCACAATCAAAAAGATTTACGAAGACTTTGATATTAATATAGATGATTGATCTTTCCTAATTGCTTGTTTGATTACATTTTCTGCGTATTAAAAGTAGTTATGCAAATTGCTAAATACCCTTCCTTATTGTTCATTCGTTGATCTGTTTTGTATAAACTAGTGGTTTTCTGAAAGAAAGGTTGTTACTACCTTGGTCGTATTGTTTTCAACCTCATCCAATTTGAAATGTTTTTACAAAATTCTCTCATTTCATATTATTTTTCGATGATGTTTACAAATGTACGAGTTTAATTTATGAGAATAGTTGCACTTAGGTAGTTTGAAAATTTATCATAATATGGGTTCTCCTGAGTGACGTGATTTTGTCAGCACAACGGTAAAGGATTCATGATAATTCTTAGTACAACTTTACAAATTGTGCAAAGAAAACGTAAAAAAGGTTAATGTTTCCTAAAAATATCATTAGTCATCATTTGATTATTGCAATGGAAGGAGAATTTTGATATATTTTTCTCTTCCATTAACGTTATAGAACAATTAGATAAATGAATAATATTTATTATGAACACAATAGACACCTGATTGTTAATGAATATAATAAATTTTCATATCATTCAGTAGGGGAAAAATGGGCGTTCTCCACCACCCCCCCGGGAGGGGGGTAACTAGTTACCGTTGTTGCCATGGCAACGGTCGCGGTTACCATGGCAACGGTCGCGATCACCATAGCAACGGTCGCGGTTACCATGGCAACGGTCGCGATCACCTTGGCAACGCTTCCGATTGGCCGCCCGGT
>MQRK01188123.1:2640-13746 GCA_001938485.1 Girardia tigrina | reverse complement strand
CCCCCCTAGCCACTGGCGCCCGGGGCAGCTGCCCCCCCTGCCCCCCCTCGCTACGCCACTGGCACGTGATGGGCACTGGTCACCGTAAGCTTCCTGCAAGTGCTGCAAAATATCGCAGCTTTTAGTATTGCACAGGAGCAGAAATTTTATCATGCTGCCATATTCGAGGTTACTGTCCATATCTACAGTAAAAAGTGAAATAATGGCTGTACGCACCACTCACACACAGGTTGGGTATGGTGAGTCATATCTGTAACCAATGATAGCTCATCTATTTATAGTATCAACAGCATATACATCGTAATCTTATTTATCTACGAGTCTAAGGACTTAGGGGTCGCACCACGTAACTCAGTCTGTGGTTGGCGTAATGTATTTCAGTCATCTTTCGCTTGTCATTATTCTACTATTTATACATTTGTCTATCATTTCCGTCAAGAATAGCACTTGACAGAGCAGAGTATGAGTCGTATATTCAGTGGAGTTTGTGCTCAGGCAACCAGTAAATCTAAATACTTTCTAAATCTAAATGTCTTACTGCAATTTTTTCTACATATGAAGGACATGAATTTAAGGATAATTTGCATTCATCGTATCTTAATATTGGTTGTTCGATTTTTTATTGGCAAAAAATTATCTTCAACCATTTGGGATAAAAGGTCGTAAAAAATCACCATATTTTTATTTTAAATTAATTTGTTTTCAAAATTCCCCTTTTAAGCACGTATAAAAACACTTTTTGTTGTTTTTGAACAACTCGCCAAAGCACACAGAAAAAAATTAACAAATTTTTAACAATTCTATTTAAATTTCTTTTTTGTACATTAAATATGGTCAAAATAACAATTTAAAAATGGAATTATTTTATGAGATGCTTTGACACAGGTATACGTATTGCGGAATTTTATTAGATAAATAAAATACGTAGTTTGACGATCAACGACGAAAAATTTTCATTTTCAGATAACTGGACAATAATATTTAATATAATAATTGTCATCTTTTCTAATCACTGGAGCGGCTACATAAAGTAAGGTTTTCCCTGAAAGAACCGGAAAAGGATAAAAACTAAACAAATGTGTATACATATTTATATAAGCTTTTTATATAAATCAAGAAACAGTAACGCAGTACGACAGTCTTAGAAATGCTATGCCAACATTGAAGTTGCGTTTGAAAGTAATATCATCTGAGGTAACACTCACTCCTCTGAGCATACTTCCATAAAGACTTGTTTATTTATACAACTTAGGCATTTTAGCCCATCGAATGAGCACCTCAGCTGAGACATCAAATGCTAGCTTAATGATATCAATGAATAACAAGAGAACCTACCTGTTTAATTCTAGCAGTGATGGGACATTTCTTGTGAGTGAAAGACTAGAAATAAACTCAAACTTGGATTTTTATTCAGAAAGAGACTTGTTATTTTTTAAGTAAAATGGGTGTTGTAATGTAACTAGAGTTGAACTGCGGATAAAATAATTATCTATTTTCTTTTTTTCATCTGAGAACACTTGAAAAACACACTATTTTGACTAGGAGCAGCATTATAAGAAAATAAGAAAAATTAAATATTTTCATGCGCAACAAAATATTGCTGTATTTGATTACATTATCCTTCCTAAATTATTTGTATCCCACTAGTGAATATTTGTTTAAAAGGCTAATGGATTAACGCTTTCCAGCCCAAATTATTATTTAAGCAAAATATTGGAGCATTGAATATCCGTTACAATGTTGATTTAAATTGCTAAGAAACAAGTGAGAATCACGCTTTTTTGCATTCTAATATATGTAGTGTCATCTATTAGACTTTTTAGAAACTATTACTATGTGTAAAATTTAAATTGGGTAAGAGATAACTGTAATTTAATTTTTCAAATATGTTGCCATATGGCAACAATGGACTGGAAAGGGTTAAGGAGACTAAATAAACTGAAAAATTTTTGTTGGAAATTATTTTGAATTTTTGTCTTAGTCATTTTTGTTACGATTTCTGACTAATTTGAAATTTTTGACTATTTAATTTTTTAGCATCTAAAATATTTAAACTCCAGTATTTAATTAAAATGCAGTGTACAAAATTTAAATCCAAGTTAAAATAAAAACAAATGTTTTTTTAAATTATAGTAAATAATTAAAGTGAAGTTTTTTTTAACAAAATCAAAAATTAATTACTAAAGTTAGGTTGAAAATCGAGAATTATGTTACAAACAAATTAAAATGGATGATTAAATTAAAATACAAATAATTGAATTGTAAAATATTAAACAAACGAAAATTTTGTAAATCAGTTGACAAAGTTGTATCAGGAATTCGGATTTTAATCTCGAACCCAATAATTTTAACCTTTGGTTATAATCTCATTTCCAAAAATCAAAATAATCTTTATACAACTCCCTAAAAAACCTGAAAAAAGCCTAAATAAATATACATAAAAATAATATATATTAGATTCCTTATCTCACTATGTAAAGAATAAAATATATACTCTCTTAAAGAATGGAGGTTTGATGAACCATTATTGACACGAAACATAAATTCGGATGACTGACAACAAAAACCTTTGCCAATACCCCTTTGCGAAATATTCAATGATTACCGGCTAGAATTACTAATGAACAATTTGTGACCCTTTTGGAGATCAACGTGTTTATTTTATTTGTTCATTTATGATATTTTAAAATATTTTTATCAAATATATAAAACATACATAACATAGACGTTTAATCTTTAAATAAAAACAAGTCAGTCATTATCCCTTGAACTAACACTGACTCAATATTGGCAAACAGGTTTCACGATTTGACGAAAGAATAACAGGAAAAAAATATTTAATTAAAGATTAAAAGACTTAAATTTATATTTAACAATCAAATGGGAACATAAACTGAAGAATTGCACATTCTACCATAAATATTGTCATTATATTATCGAATTTGGCAAATATTTTTATGTTTGCTTTGATAATATATGAATTTAAAACTGAAAATTAATGCAAAGCTGTTACATATTTATGGTTTGTTATTTTTATATTTATAAGAATTTTTATATACATATTCTCTTGAATGAATAATGGCATTTTAATAGTATTGAAAACAAAGTTTATTTATTATTAAATTTATTCTCAAAACAAACACGTTTCACCATTACGGCATCTTCAATTTAATGAAAAATAGTGATTAATTAATATTTATTGATTCGAAAACTAGTATTGGGTTGAGGAATAAGTTCCCGCCGTTTATTGAAAAATTAAAATTTTATTTTTTAACAAAAAAGTTACTACAAATTAATCACAAATATAATCTCCGCCATTGTTCACGACTTCTTCCCAACGTTCAACGAGTTTTTCAATGCCTCTTTGGTAGAAATCGCCCGGTCTTGACTCGAAGAATTCAGCCAACCAAACTTGCAGTTCTCCATCATTGTTGAACGAAACACCACGCAAAGCGTTAGAGAGCGAACGGAAAAGATGAAAATCAGATGGAGCCAAGTCAGGTGAATACGGAGGGTGTAGTAACACTTCCCAACCAAAGTTTGTTCAAACGCTCTTCATCGAATTCATTTGGTCGTCCTGAACGAGGTGCATCCTTGAGGTCAAAATTGCCAATTTTAAATTTTGCGAACCAATCACGAGCGGTTCTATCAGCTATAGCACCTTCTCCATATACAGCACAAAGCTCTAGGGCAGCGTCTGCGGCTTTGGCGCCTCGATTATACGAAAACAATAGATGGTGTCGGAAATCCTCATTTTTGTCGACTTGACACTCCATTTCAATGGTCTAAAAATCGACAAAAATTAATCTGAATAAAAAAACAAAATACACCATTTTTTAGAGCAAAACAATAGCTTTCAAATAATATATAACATTATATCAAAAAAATTAATTTAAATATTAAATTGATTAAAAATTGATTAAAAATTCAAAAAACGGCGGGAACTTATTCATCAACCTAATAAATAATACATCTGAAAAAACATACTTTAAAAATATTTTATTGTTATAAAAAACACTTTGTTATGATTGGATGTATCATCTTGCACGTTTGAGCATGGCTTATGATGCTTTATTAAGAACGCTTTGGCAATAATAATTTCATTATTTGTGTAAAAATTATTTAAAATCAATTAAAAATCTTAATAATGATCTTTCTGATTACCCTGATATTTTTTATATGACATGGTCTATAAGGAGTTAGTTAAAATTTAAACTCACTAAATAATTTACTTAGAAAAAATTCAAATTCTTTATTTTAATTAGATGTCAAAAATTAGAAAGAAACTAACTAAATTCAAAAATGCCAAAACAATACACAAAAATTAAAAATGACAAAGTAAAAGTACGAAAATTCCAAAAGTATGCGACCAGGCAATTATGACATTAAAGACATTTGCGTACATGAACGATTATTATTAATTTATTGATGTTTTGAATGAAATGACACATTTTAGAAAATATTAACACACACATTTACAATTAAAATATTTCAAAATTGTGTTTTACTAATAACATTATATTTTTAAAACAACAGGCTAAAAATCAAAAGAAATTAAAAGATTTATTAAACATTCATTGAAAATTATTGATAAAAATTATTTACTGCAGGTTCGCCAATCTCCTCAGATACTTGAGTTTGTCCCTTTCGATATTATATCCATTGACTTTAGTTGCAACAAGATCATTAAGATTAGCCTACTTTTTTTCAAGGCTTCTAGTTTTCCTGCCAATACATTGAAAAATATCAATCTGGGACGAGTAGTGTTATTAGCCAAGCCATCTAACAAAAGCAATATATTGGGATGACTGCAATTGAATATGACATTGTGTGCATTGTGGACGTTTTCTCAGAAGTTTGTGGTTTTAAGAGAACCTTCAGCAGCTGCATCATGATAGTTCCAAAGTCTTCTTAAAAAATGAGGATCCATACCAAGTAGAACACCAATGTACTTGGAAAAGAGGTAGGTCAGCTAAGCGTTATATCATATAACTTACACATATAACTTATATGTATCCTGCAAATCGTCATAATCAGTGATGAACTCTTTGCCAGTAATATTAGGGACATCCTTTATTTCCTGGAGTAGAGCAAATGCCAGAAAAGAAAGGGACTTAACCTTCAACTTGAGCTAAGAATTTAGTCAAATTCGGTTTTCTGAACATGGGAACCAATTTTTCGGATCAGACTTAGACACAAGTGGAAAAATCAACATTTTACTTGAGCCAGTGAGAAAGTCAAACTAGCAGCCTTGAAGCAGGTCTTTTCAAATTCGATCAAGATCGTTTCAGGAGCCATGTTGGAAACAAGTAATTTGAGAACCCCAAACTTTCTGATATAATTTTCCTTTGTTTTATTTAAAAGGAGAATGTAGATGCACTGTGGTTAGGAATTTCCAATCTTTGAATGTTAACCCAAATCTTTGAAAAACTGGTAGAAAATTTTAGGTATTTTTTCAAACGTTTCATCACCAAAGATTGTGCACTTAGATAATCCCTGTAACAAGTCTTTGTCACCGATTGCCACGATTCTGATTGTATCCTATTCACCACAGTCATGAAGAATCATTCCTCTGTATTTCTCAGGAATTTCAAACTGAACTATTTCTGGAATTAAAATATGCTTTTCCTTTCTTGCTCTATTAAAGTTATCTTGACTGAGTATTGTTTGAGCATGTGGGTCTGGACCTCAATGGATACGTTCATATCTTTCCAGACAGCACCAGTGACATTGCTGGACGTAGCTTCAATTATATTCAGGGTTTCCTTCATTTTTTTGATTGCAATGTTTTCTAAGGACAAGACTCATGGGAATGAGGAGTAGGAGGATACATGACATTTCCAGCATTTGAGCTCATCTTCGAATCCAACCTTAAAAATTTATTTTGACGACAGCTCCAATGATCAGTATCATTAATTATTTTTATAAACATATTGTTTTGAAGAACATTCAGAATTAAAGCACTTTTTTTCATTTTTTTGCTATAAAACCATGTATAAATTACATAAACTCATGCAAAACATGTAAACTATCCAAATAATCCACGACCGCAAGTCAAACTAACCTAGTCGAGACGAACTGTCACCGTAATGGATATTCTCAAAGCCCTGATTAAGTAAGACTAGTTTCCCTTTTTCAGTTTTGGCAAATTCCATTTTTTGATTCTTAGAAATATTTTAATTGAATTTATTAACAATTACACATCTCTGATCAGTTGATCATTTAATGATATTTCATAATCATTTTTTTACGTAATAACTTTTATTGATTAGATTTTCATGTACGCAATTGTCACGGAACTGTGTAATTCAAAATTTTTAAAAGCATAAAAATAAAAAACGGTAATTTTTAGAACACATAAAACTTAACATATATATAATTAAAACATTTTTATAAACAGAAAAATTAGAAAAAAAACATCTTTTAAAAAACACTAAAAAATGAATAATTCAAAAATTAAATATATATTTGATTAAATGCTACATAAAATAAATATAAACTCATTTTAAAATATTAAGAATTCAAATTAAAATAATTGGGAGTAACTCAATTACAAATAACTTTTATAAAATGATAAAAGAAAAATGATTAACTAAATAAATAAAATTGGTGAAATGAATATCAATTTTAAAAAGGAGAAACGATAATACTAATGATAAAATTTGTTTTAAAGGAGAATTACTAACGAACAGAAGATGGAAATTTGTTTAAATTTTTGTAATATTATTAAAAAAATGGATTATTACGACTTCAAATTATTAGATAAATGTTGAAGACAACATAATCCAAACTAAAAAGGTCTATTAACAACATCACAATTTGAATGCAAACATTTATTGACAACACAAACAGATTCTTCTCAACTATTTTCAGAGAGCATCTTTCTTTGATTGATATAGTTTATGTTTATGTATTCTAATCTAAAAAAACAATGAATGAGAAAGTTTTTAATATTAATTTTTAATTTCTCATCATTTTATTGGATAAAAAGGCATTACGTAATTTTTTAAATGAACATTAATTTTTATAAATTATTAAATTTAATAAGTTACTAAAAATATTATTAAAATTCATAATTATAAAACTTTAATTAATTAGTACTTAAAATTAATATTATTAGATTCAAATAATCAATCAATAAACATACCAATCCCATCAGAGTAGGAAAGTCACAAATCTAAACAGCATACAAACAACAAACTTACAACATTCCAAATTATCCCTCACAAGGTCGAAAAGCGAGTAGGAGTAATATAGTTGAACATGGGAACAATTGTAAATGTGATGTTAATATCGATGTTAATAATTAGGTAGTTATTAGTAAAGAGTGTCATGGGAAGCATTATTAATTAAGGCGTGTTACCCTAAAATCAATGTTCAAATTTCGATCTTAAACAGATAATTAAGAATTTTCGATTAACATGACTTCATGTAATCGATTACATTTTCATGTTTTGCATTTATATACAGGTAGTCGTCGACTTACGACCACGATTGGTTCCGACAGACCGGTCGTAACACGATTTGGTCGTAAGTTGAGTAGGCTATATGTATTGTACTGTGCAACTGGTACAACTGGTTTAATATTTGCAAAACATACAAAATTACAAAATACAGTTTTAAAAAATACAATAGGAAACATTTTTTCCAATTGCAAAACATAACATATACAAATATATAGACATGTAGGAAACATTTTATTGGCCGCTGGTGTAGATAAAGACAGGCGTAGACAAAGACAACTTNCTCTTGGTAGACATCTTGGGAGGGATTTGATGAAAAATATCTAAGACAGATGGGATTACAGTTGAAATGGTACACGCATATATGGTAGTGCTACCGGAACCTGGTATGCACTGTCGTACGCCGCGGTTAGCGATTGTGGTCGTAAAGTCGAATGGCCGTAAGTTGCATAGGTCGTAAGTCGACGACTACCTGTACAGGCTAATGAAATAGTTATTCAGTGATCTGATGGTGACGCTTGATCCACCTATATGTATTGTCTCTACAAAATATATTTGACAATGTTTGATTTTCCTTATTAATAAAAAATAATTCGGATTGTAGTATATCAATATATATTTTTGAAAAAGAATTTAGCTAAATCTTTTTTTAAGAAATTGATTATTGAACCTGCTTTAAAGTTTCATACTTCATAATCAGTAATTATAAATATTTGAATATTGATTTAAATGTTTTTTTTGTTTAAAAATGTTATAATATTTAAAGAATGAAATATTTTAAAATATTTTTTTTATTTTTTCAAGAAGTTTTTTAAGATTTTAAGTATTGAGATGACTTTCCTTTATCATTTTTGATTTTAATTAATGTGTTTTAATATCCTATCAATAATAATTCAAAGAGATTTCTTTCATAATGTGAATCAAAGTCCTTCTATAGAACAGAAAGCTTTTCCATCGAAACATAAGAGATTATATTCTACATTGTATCAAATGATCAGAAACCTCACCATATCGACTCGATTGTGAATGGTCACTAATCCGGCTTATGATATGACAATTAATCTCTCCAAGAAACAGTCCTCATGAGGACTAAACATAATGATGGGAAGCGAAACGCGGTTCCAGTTAGATTAACTTATATAAGAGCGATTCTGGTCTGAAAACGTATTATATTCAATGAATATAACAAGAGAAAGTATGTGAAATTAGTGAAGTATAAACTCTGAAATAATATCTCCAAATCACAAAATTAATTTTCATGAGCAACTGATGTGGGAAAGTCTGACTAGTGGCATTCTTTGTGTTTTTAGCGATGTGGAAGATTTCTAAGAATGTAGAATGTCTGGAATAAAGGATCGACTTTATAACGGCGAGGAATTCAAATACCTGCTTAAAGGCACTATAATGAAAGACTGAAGGATATTTTTGAACAAAGGACTAGATATTCAAATATTCTACGACCGCATATCATGATAGTAATTTTTAACTGTTAAAAAGTTTATATTCAGTACAAGGAACTAAAAAACACATTCAGAACGTACTTCTGGACACTACGCAGCTGCAACAGAAATTAGTGAATCTCCTTTTTATCTCAAAGAGAAATGCCACAAAAGCTGCAGAACAAATGTATGGTTACGACAACATGTGGGTCTTTATCTGAATAGGAATAGCACAAATCACATAAAAAAAGAAGGACAGGGAGTTGGGACACGCTCATAAATGTTGGACTAGTAACTGGCTATAAAACCGATGTTAGAGGCCAAGTAATGATTCCAAGAGAAGTATTTGTATTCCGGTGTGAAAACATCATGAATAGATTGATATTCCACTGTCTCTTTCTACATTGCACTAAGGCTTTACAAAATCACTGAACTAGAGATCATAATTGATCATTCCTTAAAGGGAAGCTAAAAAATCGCACTCCTTATTTACAAATCTTTTCAGATAAACAATTTGCCTGGGACATTCTAAGAACCGGGAAAAAATAAATAAATAAATAAATAATAAAAAATAAATGCTGGCATATCTTATACTTTAATCCAGAAATAAAAATCAGTCTAAGAAAGGTCCATCTTGGAAAGTAGGTACTATCTATTCTGTAAATAACGGGATAGGGAGCATTTCCTGGGACTGCTTACAAATTCTATCTGTTGATTAATTACAAAAAGGTAGAACAATTACTCCATTTTACTACTCTAAACTTATTTCAGGTCCACAAAGACAATCATTTGTGAACTGATACTCCAGCAACAAAAACCAAGGACCCCTTATGGGATTTATATAGATAGTTACTTCCATATCCATCTTATTCGCTTGACCTGTTACCACCTATTTTCTAAACTAGAGAACTCTTCAAATTGTGAACATTTAAGATGCAAAGGAAGTACAAGAGGTTGTAAATAAATAAGTAAAAGATGCCCATAATTTTTCGCAGAAGAAAGTCTTACGAAACTGGTTTTGGGATCGGAAGAGTTTGTAGAATTATATTGGTAAAAACGAGATGTAATATTTTTGTAAATTAATGAATTAAAGAAAATAATAAAACATTCTCAGAGAGATTTGGAAAAATCCTTCGTATTATTCTTCTTATTTTCATTTAAAAGAAATAACTTTTAATTTAAATTTACATTATGTCATTTACAATTAGAACATTAATTTTAGTATCATGAGATCTCACTAGTGATACCTCTCGTGCCACTCTCTTCCTAGAACTATTCAACTAACTCCATGATATTTAAAGTTTTTCGTCCGATGCCATTTTTATACTTTTCCGATGTTCAACATCACTAATATTGCTTCATTCTCGACTGACTTCCTCAATTCGTTTACATAGGTGAAACTACTGAGAATATTGTAAAAAAATAGTTCGAGACATCTGCTGAAAAAGGGAAAGCAGAAACTGAGCAAGTGCTACAATCATACAGAGTTACTGGTTACAGCATTTTTACTAAAGCATGGCAAACAGTTGTAGTGAGGAAACTTATGACAACGGTCTTTTTGAACAACTAAAAAACTAGAAAGACGCACAACGAATGGACACCTATGTTTCCATTATGAATATGCTAGTTCAAACTCTGCAGATATTACAAAGGTAAACTGCAGGAAATCGAAATAAAACTACTCCCCCATACACCAAACTTCCACACCTTTGACTTCTGCTTGTTTCCATCCATTAAATCATCACTACGATGAAAAATCTCTGGTGGAAATCGACTTTGGGTTATCTCAAAAGACAAAAAAATCCTTTATCAGTAGAATCAACAAGCCGTCCCATCGCTGAAAGCTCGGTATTGATCATGGTGATAACTATGTTGAATATTTGAAAGATTTTGATGAATGAACTGTGACTGCTTTTTTGTTTGATATCCTCTTATGTAAGATTTCGTCAATAAGCTTCCATTCAACCCTGTTTATACTTCAAAAAAACAAAACTTTTTATACTTTCGACAAAAAGAACTTTAAAATTTAAACAAAGTATTTCCAATAATAATTGGCTCGTCATTCCAAAAAGCAGTATGCTTAAAATTGTTTAACTCAGGTAATTTTCGATCTGGTCGTTTGGAAGTCAAAAATACGAAATTACATCAATTTACAAAATCAATTATCGAGCGCTTTACAAAATTATTACGATGTTGTTGATAAA
>MQRK01188120.1:15341-43333 GCA_001938485.1 Girardia tigrina | reverse complement strand
ATCGACGATTAATTGACCCCTATTTATGGGACTCCTGAAATAATAATAAATTTTAATTTTAATTAATGCTTAATTGATAAATATTTTTAAATAATCATAAATACCACCCTTCTAATTTAATGTGTCCTGGATCGCACTTTAAAAGTCTTATGTTATCGTAGAATTTTATTAATTGAATTACATCATATTGAACCTCACGTTGCAATGGTGATATTGGTTCGTGAAAGAAATGATTGACGGCTGCCGTAAGAAACCTTTCATTGACCGATATTTACTGTCGCGACGCCTATTTGAATATAATTATTCCAGATTGTCAGACCGTTTGGCATTTATAACAGTGAGTGTAGTGTAGATGCTAATAAAATGTAAATTTTACTCCTATGACGCTACAACTGATTCGAGAGCACATCGTCCGTTCGAAACGTCAAACCGGAAGACGCTCGAAGCGTGGCAGTTTTTACAGATGTAAGGCTGAGAGGCCTTACAAGAGATGTTTTACAAGAACACCTAGAGTTGTGAGATTGTAGAGAAAAGCCGTATCAGTTAGGTAATGTTAGAAAAGAAGCAATAAGTATGGTAGTATGAATAATACAAGTCATGTGATGGTGGTTACCGATAACCTAGGGGCTCAGAAGTACGGTTGATGGGTTTCTCACCTCCAGTTCCATCGGGCTGACATCAACATAACACAATTCGATGGTTTAATTACAACGAAATTCAGTTCAAAATAAAAAAGTTCCAAGTAAAAAACTATTCAGTTCAAGTCAAAATTAACAATCTCAATTAAGAAGTGAAAACTCTATAAATAATCCATTAATTTTTAGTCTTATTTTTATTTTCATAATTTTATATTTTTTTATAATTTCAATTTTTTCTCTAAATCCCGATTTTAGGATATCCGATATTTTGAACTGGCGTTTTCTTATATGAATTTTGCAAATGTGAATCAGTAGCGTTGATAGGGTGCGGTTACTGGCGCGGGCCGTACCGGGCATCAGGTACAAATTTTGGCAAGGAGCAGCAAAATGTTACAAAAATTTGATGCATGGGTATCAAAATCTGATTCTATACCTTAAGATTCCAGATTAACGCACAAGAACGAAGTACGGAGGGAAATTTATTCTTCTTTGGACCTCATTGATCAGGAACTAACCAATAGATTCGAACAGCTTTATGTTGTGGCAGATAAACACAATTTTTTATCTCCTTCCAAACTGTTAGACCCTTAAATCTGATGATTTTGACAAAGACGCATTTCGTCTGGAGCGAAAGCGGATTCAACGGTTTGTCGGAGTTTTGCAAGAAGCCTCTAAACTTCAGAAGCAAGGAACTGTAGAGTTGCTGAGTTTCATCAGAAAATATCGACTCGATGATTCAGTGCCGAACATCGTAATCTTTCTAACAATTGGGGTAAGTGTGGCAACATGTGAGAGAAGTTTTTCGATGCTGAAATTGATAAAAAAACTATTTGAGATCAACGATGACTAAATTAAGGCTCATTAATCTTGCAATTTCGTTCATCGAACAAGAGCTACCGTCTTACCTCGAAAAAAAACACCTAGGCGTTGTATTCGAGATAAACAAAAAAATCAGTATTTGTAAAAAATGAAAAAAAATTTATCACGTTTTTGAACCAAATTTTAAATTGATCAAATTTGTTTTTATTAAAATTAATTGTAAAAAAATTGTTTTTTTATGATTTACTCTACAAATTTTTTTTGATAAATATTTGAGCTTCTCTTGAATATTACGCCCTGAGAGCTTTATTCGAATTGTGCGCCATGTATGTTTTCTATCCGAACAAAACACATAGGCGTTTTTTTCGAGGTAAGACGGTAATAAAAAAATTGATTTCAACAAAATCAGTGACTCTTTTGTCAGTAAGAAAAGTTGTAAAACTAAATTGTAGTATCTTTTTAATGTTATCACCTACTTTACGAAACAAATAAATAATTTTCTGGAAACAAACTTCTGTTCGGTGTTTTATTTCGTTTTTGGGGACATCAAATGAACTCCGCACCGGGTAGCACATACCCTAGCTACGCAACTGATGTGAGTTATTTATTTATTTATACGTGAATTTTATTTACTGAAAATGATTTTTGTTTTTGTGCAACGCTTTTGTGTAATGTTTTGGTTCTTATCAGACCAAACCTTTTCAAATTTACTAACTATTAGAAAATATGACATTAAATAGTAAATATTTACAATTACAAAATAACCTAAATCCTTCAAATATTTAAAGTTCTTGACTTTTTTAATCATCATTAATTTACAAATTACTTTTAATTTAAACTTTAGATTTCTTCACTTTGAAAGCAACTTCTGATACTTTTAAATCTATCCTTTGCTAAAAAAATTTATAAACAAGTGATTCCATATATTTTTTTAAAAAATAAAACAAAGAAAATCAATAGTAAAAGAGGAAAAAAAATTTAACAATCACTTGTTTGTACATCTATTGTTATTGACTAAATTCCAATTTGAAAGATTAGACTGTCATTGGACGTAGAGTGCGCTCAATGTTTATGTCAATTTATATTTAAGGCCACATATCACCTTTACGTACGCGCATTTAGGTTAATTGGTCATCGTACCCTTGATCTGTATTATCAAAGATAACAAGTGTCAAATCAAATTCATTTTTATACACCTAATCGAAGATATTAATGTGAAAATTACTTTAATTTTATCAATGAACACTACATACTATGACCTGTTTCATTTATAATTTCAAGCCTGTTAATTTTGATTGATGTTCCACATAAATTTATCAGGAATAATAAAATTTGTGTTACAGATTTTGTCGATTGGTTTTTTATTTATTTTCAAATATGATAATTTTATGAAATATATAAATATAAATACTCACTAATAAAAATATATGGTACAAATTTAAAATAGTCAAAATAGCAAACATTTAGTGTACTTAAATTTTGTCAAAGTAATATTTGTCGATAAGTATGTCAATTAGTTAGAGTCCTTTAATTTTCTTTGTTACTCGATACGTAGGTTGTTTATAAATAGAACATTTGTCAGGATTAGCCTTGGCAATGATAATGGGTTTTGAATTAAACTGTACTTTAGCTTCTTTTGCATTTGTTATACCAGGAAGTTCCATAATTTGACAAGCGCTAACATAGACATCAAACAAATCATAATCTATAATAGCAATTTTATGCGGACAAAGTTTCTTTGGACATGGTAAATTTCTTTTCAATAACCATATGATTCCATCTTTGGCAGGTAAGTTAAATTTAACAACTTCTGCCTGTAAAATTAGATATTATATATTTATTTAGAAAATTATATAAAATTACCTTTATTTAATACAATTAAATAAATAAATTTACAGAGGATGTTCATCTTTACACAGACAGAAAAATTTTGTGGTAAAACTGTCTAATTTGAATGCTTAAAACTCCTTATATACACTCTTTAAAAACGGTAAACACTTGTAAATTTAATTAACTTGTCATTGAAATAATTTAAATTTAAAGTTCGGAATTTAAAACTAACTCTAACTACAGGCAGTCCAAAAATAATTAATGAGTCATGAAAAGTTCTCCTGGCTCCATTTTAACACATAAGTTCTTAAGTAGTAGATGATGTTCTCTAACCTAACGCATCCTTTCATTTAAGTTACGTAACAGAGACGTTAGAAGAAATATGTCAAAAATGTTCAATTATTCGCACTCCAGATATAAATCTTATAAAGGATATTTTTAAAAGACAAGTTGGAAGAGTGATGAATAAAGGCCTCTATAACAGCAATTTTAAGGATCAACAACTAAACAGTTCACTATTCTGAAAATTAGAGAATCCAAATAATCCTTAATACAAAGTCCAGAAACATTTAACTAGAATGAAGATGTTTACTTTCTGTTTTTTGTAGCTGTCTAACTTTACTTAATCATTCTTACTGATTTGTTTATTTTTTATGATATGAACATGGTCAAAAAGGACATTTTTAATTCAAAATGAGGCTAAAAAATTAATGTAAGATTTAAAAAAAATTTTTAATTTCGAAATTGATCAAACCTCTAATTTTTAAGTTCAGATATTTATAGGAATGAATTAATTGAGTATGATAGAACATTGATTTGTTTGAGAGGTGATAAGATGAATTTTTAATAGATTGAGAAAGAAGGCACATAAGAAGAATGATATATGGAGAAACGTAACTGAATGATTAAATGATGTCGATTCACTGTTCACTGATCTTGATTTTGAAGTTAAGAAAAAGTTAACATTATTAAGCAATAATGAGGATTCAATTGAAGATGCTTTAAATGATTTGGTAGACTGTTTTTCAAAATTAAAATTGATAATCATAAGAATTCCATGACTGTCAATATATGTGTGAGAAGTGGTTGCAACATCGATATCCGAATTCATTTTTTTACACTAAAATTTTATTTATATAACAATTCACATACTTATAACAATTTTTTCTGTTAATTTAATTGTCTCGCCACAAATTAATCTATTAAATTCTTTTCGATTCAATTTTTAAAATCTTGCAAATTTATTAAATACATTTCACATAAAAACTAAAAATTTATTTTAAAATTTATTTTAAATTGTTTTATAACTTCTATTAAAATATATAAATTGTTATGACAATAAAAATATTTTTATTTATAAATAAATATTTAATATTTAATGGTTTTCTTATCATTTTTAATTTTAAGATACTTAATAGATGCATTAAAAAGATAGTTTTTATTTTTAAAAATAGATATTTAATTTTTTTATGAATTTCTTTTATTATATGATTTTTAATTTTTTTTAAATATTTAAAAAACACATTAAAAACATGTTTTATTTTAAATACGTATTTGATTTTTTAATAGTTGTTTTATTATATCATTTTTAATTTTAAAATATTGAATAAGCATATTAACATTAAAATATTTTACCTTGTAAATTAAAAAAAATAATAAATTATTCTGGCGAGATGAAAATTTAAATTAACCCCTTATAATATGAAAATATGATTTATTAAATGTGTCGTGGACTCGTCGGACGCAATGTTCGACCGATAATAAAACTCCAAATTTGCTCGAAGGTCAAATCTCGCAACTCATTGAAAAAATAAATTAAAAAAACTCAAAATTTAAAACTCTCGAAAAAATTATATTATTCAAAAAAACATTTCTAATTTTTTTCATAATTGTTTTATTTTAGTTATCTATGAAGTGTGTCCAATTATTTCGATCACCAGTTGCGAGTAAACAAGATTATGAATCGTAAAAGGATAAAGTATAATTGGATTAGAACATTTAGGCATCGGGTGTCGAATTCCGTGTTGAAAAATTTCAATCTTTTCCATTAAAAGTAAAATATTAACTTTCCATCTACCAATTGGAAACTTTGGAACATATATCAATATTCAAAAAATTGTTTTCTCACCTTCAATATGCATTGAAATTTTTGTGAAATTTTTTATAATGAACAATGCATATTTCTAAGATTTGCGAGTCTATAAAGTAGTAAAGATCAGTAAGCGAATATTATATTTGCCTTATGAAACGTTTAGCTTATATTTGTGTTATGAAACGTTTAGCTTGTTCGCATACATCGTAAAAAAATTAGCTAATTTCTTTGTTAATTTAACCAACCAGTCCAATTGACCCGAAAAGTAAGTAAAGCATATTTTTTTAATAGTCAGAATTTTAATACTAAAATTTTTATGCCCAGACGACTTTATTTATTTACTTCGTAAGATTTTTAATAATTTGGTTCATTTTTATTTATAATATAATCAGCAGTTCGATCAGCTTATCAGATTATTTTCATGAATGAAATCGTATGATAAGCGTCTCAAAAAACTTCTTTTGTTATATTCAGTTGTACCCACTAATATAAAAACGAAGTTTTTCAACAGTCTCAAAATACTGCCTCTGGTTGGTCAAATGGAGAACTCGGAGTTTTTTAGACGGTGCATAGATTTTGTTCGGTAAAAAGTTGGCGTCAATCAGCCACTGAGTATGAAGAAGGTTTTTGGAAAGAATTGTCTCATTTAGTTATACTATTTTCAAGCGCATTGCGAACAGACAGTGATAACCAAAAGGAGAACGTGGAGCTTTCTTCAGTGGAACTTTATTTTTTTTCCAAAATAAAGTTGACTTCAACTTGCCCATGTGTATGGAGAAAGTTTGTGGTAAGTTTGATTGCATTTGGTCATGTTACTTTCGATTGACGATCGAACGGACAAACAGATAATCATCTGTATATATAGAGGATAAATCTTATATATAAAGAAGAATGTATGCCTATCTGTTCGCTATAGTTTGCAGACAGAACGACCAAATACAACCAAACTTTTGACAAACCTTCTCTAAATAATTGGAAAGTCGGTGTTGGTTCTTTAAAAAAATAAATATCCTTTTTGATAATGACCAGTAAGATTGCACTATTTCAAAATATAAAAGAGTATCGTTAGTATAGGTAGTCGAATGCGATCTGAGGGCTCATCTACTATTGTTCAATTTATTTTGAGATCATCATAAATGAGATAAATACCTACTATCAGATTTTCTAAATGTACGGTGGGTACCTCCACAAGTACAGGTGGAAATCAATATTTCTTTTCATATTAACTAACATTTTAAAGATGTTTCTTCTTAATATAAACATTAATAATGTATCGAACAGTAATTTTAAAAATGTGTTTTGCACGAAATCTACTTAAATCTAAAAAGAGTAACAAAATTAGACAAAATATAAAAATTTAAATAAAAACCGTAAAAGAAAAAATATTTTCATTTTAAACATTTAAATAGATCTTATTGTCAAAGAAAAACTAATTGAAGTTACCCATTGTTCTTTTGGAAGACCATCATAGCCAATTCTCATAACATTATTGGCATCCATCCAAAATATTAATTCCATACCTACACTTGAGTTAAATCTATGTACTGTATTAGGTTTAAAATATCCAATATCTCCTCCCCATAGGTAAAGAGGTACAGTATGTAGTAAGAGGTACTGAAAAATTTATATATGTTTTATATTTAAATTTATATATGTTTTAGTAAGTTACATTTTTTAATGCTTGCCCATCATATCCTGCAATAGTAGCATCAACCTTTCCACTTTTGTCTCTTAATCCTTCGTCTAATGTAGCCAAGAAAAGGGATAATGGTCTTTTAGGTTTAAATACATCTTTATCCATTTTCGCCTTTTCCACTTGACTGGAAGAAGTCCTATATACAGAAAACATTTTAACAAAGAATGTAAATTTAAAAGTATAAAAGTAAAATCTACCACTTAGAAATAAAATAATTTATAATTTATTCAATATTAAATTTGAAGATAAAATTTTCTGAATAGGTAAAACAGAAAGTGCACTGAACTTCAATTCCTCAAATCTACGTTTTTGCTTGGGTTCCATTTAAGCTAAGCTGACACGCACAAATTTTTCGAAAGTGGCAATGGCATTTATGTAATCCATTAAGGATATCCACACAGTACAATGAACTCGCTCATCATTCTTTAAAATTTCATTTTGAATAAATTGAGGTCAACTTCCCATTTTGGCCACATTTAGAAACAATCTTTTAAGAAGCAATGGAAACCCTTTGCTTTTGGTCAAAAGTTTTAAGATTTTAAAGCAGGTATTTAAGATCCTATTAAGGAAGATGATTTTTTTATGATTACTTATAGTGAACATAATACATTATTGGAATATGAAATTTGAGAAAATGAAAATGGAGATGCTAACAACTCTGTTTGGGCGTTCCCTATTTTGGCCAAATTTAGAGGTTATACTGCATAAAGATTGTTGTGAGTTAAGGTATTTTAAGCAGGTATAAATTATTTTTACCTTTTAAAAACTTACGATATTTTACTCAGTATTTGTCTTCAACGGAGTGAAGAAGCTTACTCCGCAAGTTAACTTGTGCCTCAAATATACGTGCTTAGTTATTCACTTTTATCGGAGTAAACAAGAATTTTTGAACTTCTTTACAAAATTGTGAGACCTATAAATCCGCTGTCCAAAAAATTTATTACTAATTTTTTAATTAACATTTTTAAAATCTATACTAAATTTATTATAATAGTAATATCTTATTTAAATTTTTTTCGTTACAAATGAATTTATAATATCCTAATTAATTTTTTATTTATTTATTATTGAAGCACCCACTACTTATTAGGCTTTATTAAATTTTATTTTTATTGTATTTTATATATGAATAAACTTGTATTGTGTATATAAAAATATACAGGTTTGGCTCAAAAGTTTCTGCCGATATTTCAATAACAAATGAATATCAACAAAGTATTTAATCATCAACGTCACATAAGTTTTCAAAATATTCACCATCATGCTCAATGCCTCGTTGCCACCTTCCAGGTAACTTGTTGATGCCATCTTGGAAGAATTGTCCACTGCGTGGCTCATCCTCATAGACAAAGTTTCCACTATTGAATTTTGCTACCCAGTCGGAGCATGTTCTGAGGCCAACTGTGCCTTCACCAAGATGTAGTTGATTTCTTTATGATTATTGGCAGTTGACAATCCTCTCTTCCAGTTGTAATAAATAATTTTTTTAATATCTTCTCGAGAAAACTGCATTTTCAGTACAAATACTCACTAGAAAAACGAAAACTATTCGTAATAGATTTAAACAATGTTTAATTTCATACAAATTAAGTACTTTATTATAAAAGTACTGTTCAAATTGTGAAAATTTTAACATATAATGTTAAGAAAACTACTGAATGATAAAAATTTCATTAACTGTGAATACATGGAACTAATTTTAGAAAGCTTTATTCATTGGCAGAGACTTTTGAGCCAAACCTGTATTTTATAAAATTTAATCTTCGCTGTTGTCCTTTTTAAAGTATTAAAATTTGAATTTTATTTAAAATTTTATTCAACTCTTTAAAGACTCAACACATTCAAATATCTTTCAAATACTCTAAATGAACAACGTGAAGCACTATTTCTTACACTTATAATAGATTAATATCCAGATGGTTATTTCAAAAATTATTATTTTTATATTTTAAATTTCGAATAAAACTGAATTGATCTAGAGAACAGAATTAGGAGGCATTTTGAAACCCATACATAAAGTACTTCAATTGGGAAAATAATAATCATTTTACAAAGAATTTAATTTAGACGGAGCAAGTGTTATGCAAAGTCGAAAAATGGAGTGTCAACACTTCTCAAAAAGCAAATATATCATCTAATTAAACACTACTGTGTAGCACACAGCGAAGATCTTAGTTTGGATGATGCATGTAGGCATGTATCTCTTATGCAAGATATTGAGACCTTCCTAAGAGCAGTTTACACTATATTCAACAGATCAGGTTTAAAATTTTTTTAAAAAATTTTTTAAAAATTCTTAAGAAAATTTTTTTAAATTTAATGAAACGGTTATTGTTATAACTAAAATATTGGTAACTGTTTTTTTTAAAGATAAAAGTAAAAGGTTTTGGATATTTTTTATACCGTATAGTCCGGTGTATAAGATTTCCTCTTAAATTTTGAAGCAAAAACTAGGATTTAATATATCTTTGTTGCAAATTTTTTATGTATACATGCTTTACTCAAGGTACCTCTTCTTTATGGGTCAGATGTTCTTTATCCAAAATATATTACAAAATCCAAAATATATTACAAAATCCAAAATTTATTACGAAATCCAAAATTTATAACCATATCCAAAATTTATTATAACAAATTTGTCTAAAACATAAGTGTTTTAATAACAGGGTTAATTTTTTTCTCTTCTCAAACCAACATTTCTTAGTATTAATCTGGGTCTACTTACTTTTTTCTTTAAGCTTAATATATTCAAATCAATAATTTTTATCATTTTCATAAAAAACAGATAATTATATGTATGAAAACACTTTTTGTTCTTACCAAAATAATTACAGGAACAAAAATACCTTTCCATGATTTAATAAACTTAAATTTTTAATTTAATAAATTTAATATTTTTTCCTTGTGATATACACTAGAGATTTGTAGTAAGAAATACAGCTATTGAAATCTCAAAAATTCTCCATGAAACTGTAAATAAACATTTTTGCTATTTTCTTCCTCTGTTGTGTAACATAGAATAACCTCTTATGTTTCATAACACCTAATCAATTTAAACTTGAGCATTGAATCCAGAATTAACTCTGACTTACTATATACGATTTTTCTAAAGTAACAGACTTACTAGCAAAATCGATCATTATCTCAAAACAAGTAATGAAATTAGTACAAGATTAGTATATTTCTCTTTAACTAACAAATTAAACCTTTCAATCGCATTGTTTGTAAAAAGGAGAAAATACATCATAAGATTCATACCAGTTTCCATTGTTAGAAATGTAGTTATTAAAAAACATTTCAATGAATTATCTGGAAGTATTAAAGGAACCATAATTTCTATTTAAAAGATCTTTTAGATGGCTGTAAACTCTTTTATCAGTTAACTTTTACATAAAAATAATATCATAGATAAATTCATTCCTTAATGATGAATCTAAACATTTAATCTTCGCATCAATTAATCTTTTTATGTGCGTCCAGCAGTTATTTCTCAAAAGACTGCGATCGAAATCTTTACCGGTACATGAAATAGCTTCGGCATTATCACCAATAACATTCTTAAATGAATATCTTAGCGAATTTTTTGATAAATATTTTTTATTTCCTCTAAAATCCACAAAATCGTTGTTTTATCCTCGTTCTAAGCAAAACATATTATCCGGAGCAAATGAACATTATTACAATAAATAAAACAATAATATTTTCTATACTTTAAAATTTTACTAATTTCTTTTCAATAAACAAATTTAAAATTTTTTTTAATTTCTTAATTTATTTTAAATATTTTTTTTAATTTAGGATATGGTAATAAATTTTGGATAGTAATATTTTAGCCCTTCTTTATGTGTTGTGGCTCGCATCTCCCACACTTTAATCAACTTAGTAATTGTACACCACTTGCTGATGAGTGATTATGTATATGAATGATTTTTATTTTTTATGATATGAAGAAATGATTTTCTTCTAAGGTGTATAAGACTGCACTTAAATTTTAATAATGAAAAGGGGTCTTATACACCTGACTTTTCAATAATTCATTTTAACAATAATCCGATTTTTTCGAATTTTTAATCTTGGATGTGATAAACACTGGAAGCAAATATAAAGTTTATTTCACATTTGAGCTCTTCAAAGAATTGTGGTCAGTTGTTACAGTTGGCGACAAAGTATTTGCAGGATCTTTCTAACGAAAAAAATTAACGAAAAAAATATTATTAAAGAATTCTAATTAAATAACCACCATTTAAAAATATTTCTTCCTGGTTCTAAGAAAAGCAAATGTCTCATTTATCATTCTCCTTCGAATGCCATGGTATTACTTTTTTATACAGTCTGATAAACAGAATCACAAAGAAATTAGATGAACGAAATCTTTAAAAAATGTCTTTAGATTGTAATTTTTAAGTACAAAGTAATCTCATTCATCATTTGTAGTTATAACATACTTCAAATATTATATGAATTTACTTTAACTTTGGATGTTCCTTTAATACATCTACGATAAATTTTTCCGGGATCGTATTTATTCTTGAAATACGATAAATTGAACCATCACGAATCTTTTCAGACTTAAAATCTACGACAGGCGAATAATGAAAATAGAGCTAAAGAATAAATATTTTATGAATATAATCGATAAATAGTAAATAAATTACATCTGAGTGATCTTTATCCTTAAGAAAGTAATCCACTTCATGAAGTAAATCCTTATTATTATCCTTATATCCCTTTTGCTCGTGCCATAGTGAACCAATTCTTTCCAGTTCAGGATTGTACTCAACAATATGATACCGAGCAACTCTACATCTATATTCTTTGTCTGTCATAAATCGATTGTACTCTGGTTTGAACTGTTCATATTTTTCCCACCCTTTATGATTTCTTTTTACTAAAAATAACTTACAAAGAATACTTACAATCAAATGAGACATCCATTGGTACAAGAATGGAATATTTTTTTCCCGGTTGCATTCTCAAATCACAACTTTTAATAAAATCAAAATACTTCTTTGCTTTAAAATAGTCCGAAGAAGAGCATTGTGGATTTTTTAAAATATCATCAAAAGATAACACTAAAATATAAAAATTAAAGTACATTATAATTTTTCGTTATACCTGACAGAGGAATAATGGCCTTATCCAAAATGTGATAAACTCCATTTGCGGCCATATTATCTTGAGATACAAATTTGCTTTTCCCTCCGCAAACATCGGATCCATAACGTATTTCCTGTTGACCTCCTGTCTCCCCTTCTGCACCCCCGGCACTTCCCGATTCACCTCCTGCACCACCTGTTTCACATTTGACATTAACTTTTGCACCAGTAGTGGAAGCTAGTTTGTTATTGGTTTTATAAAGAGCTGCAGAACATTGCAATTTTTGGAAAACGTGGCTTCGAACTATTTCTTCCAAATTTTTTCCAGAATATTTTCTTTTAATTGTATTCCAATTTTCATTCTTTACTGCTAAAACTGTATACCATATCCGAGATCGTACATTTCTTAATTCAGTTTGCAGATTATATGGTATATCCTTAGCAAAAGAGGAAGTTTCTGGATCCGATGTGAGAGCATCCATTAAATTTTTTCTATTATACCTTGTTCCTGATTGTGGAATTAATGGCTATGTTAATTTTTTGAAAAACAATCATTGAATTTATTAAAATACTTTTTTAAGAAAATGAATGACACTGTTCTTGCATTCGATATCAGCTTTAGTCATCTCAACACAATCTATGGCTATAACCTAATATAATTTTAATATTTGATTACGTATTTATAAAATATAATTACTAACACCATAGGAATATTTAGTGACTTTCAATTTTTGGTTTTGATAATATGAAGTTAGTTCTTGATTGTTTCTAAGTTTGGAAGCATAAAATCGACCTTTAACAACATGATAGAATATTGGACTACTGGTACTTTGACCGAAAGAAGAGTAAATTTTTTCCACCTCATTTTCCTTTTGAGGTGCAAATATTGTGAACTCTTCAGTTGGATTTTCACTTCCCATTTCTCCAGTTTTTATCATTCTCGAAAATGCACCAAATCCAACTGAAAAAATTGCTATAATTAAAAAAGTATATTTTATTTTAAATAACCAAAGGAATTCAACACATCAGGGCATGATTTCCACTGAGGTATAGTTTGAGCACATGGTTGTTTTCCAAAAGTATTTAGTTCAAACATCGAAGAACTGGCTTCCTTAAATCCTGAACAACATTCATATCCGAATTCCCTACTTGAATTTAAAAATTATTTCTATATTATAATGTCTCACAGAGTTTTTCCGCATCTCTTAAAAGAAAATGGATCACAAGTGGAATACAGAGAACTACCATCGGCTAATTTCCAATTAGCACAATATCGATATCTATAAATATAAATAAAATTAGTGTTCAATTATATTAATGTTTACCCATGACTATCTGGATCAGCGTAATCGGCTTTTGATACTGGTGATTCCAAAACGTAGTTACTTTGAGCTGAATTCCTTCTTATTAATAAAAAAACGCAAATGTAAGTTAAAGTTAAGATTTTCATTGCAGCTAAATGGACCTGGTAAATATAATAGTACTATAAGTAGTGAACATACAATAGACTTTATCCTTGTCTTAATGACTTTTTTTATTTTTTTGAGTTTACTCTTAGGTCATTAACTGTAATTGTACTTTGATATATCGAGTTTTATTATTTTATTTAATAAATTTTATTTCATTTATTTAATAAGTGAAGTAAAATGAGCCTTACTTTGCGTTCATGATAAATTAAAAGTTCTAATATTTTCGAGAATAAAAGAACCCTGAAATTATTTAACCGTTCGATTTAGCTGATTATAAAAATTTTTTTTTAAAAATCATAATAAGCAACTTTTTCAAGTAAACTTAATATCGATAAATAGAATCACATTTTTCTGGAAAATATTTTTTATAAATTATTAAATAAAGTTATTATCTTTAAAATTTATATTAATTTATATTGAATTGATTAACTAGGGTTCCTGGAATATATTCCAAGTTCTTCTGATTTTTTTAGATGTTACAGTGGATCTGTTTTGATGTTTTTTGAGCACCATTTGTGTATTGAGCTATACTACCGAGTACAAAATCGCTTCATGAAATTCTAAATTAGCAGAGTTACAAGCTGGTATACCTAGAAGGACGGGCAGCGGTCATTTTGACCCCTTATGTATAAATGTAATTTTAAAGATTGTCAAGACGTAAATTCTGTATTAAATGATCCAAATAGCCTTTTTACAATGAAATGACATACAAATTGACAGATCAATTAGATACGCAAGAATACAAACCAAAATAAAATGTTTTTCCCCAACATATGTTCCACAGACCACCTTTTCACACTTCCCGCATGATGTTGCAGATTTATTACGACACCAAAATGTTGCTTTTGGATGGCTTGTGGTGCGGCTCGAACGATTGGGATCATCTCATCTGGAAACACTTGGATCAGACTCTGTAAAATGTCATTTAATTCATCAACTTTAGTTTCTAGTAACAAAGTCAACAATTGTAACACGAGCGGATGAAGATGATTAATAATAACATTTTAAACATGTTTTTTTGTGGCAAGAGGAGCTCAGGCACAGTCATAATGAAATTCATCACCTTTTTCAATATGTCCTTTCGTTTTGAACTGATCTCATTGGAAAAATTGCCCGCGGAATAAGCCGGTGTTGAATCGGAAAAGATATCAAACAACAATCAACAATGTTTGACTGGGGACTCCCACCACAACTGCTCATTGTGTTCCGTATGACTCAGCATTTTCTTCAATAAAATTAATTAAGAACATTTAGACAAGTCGCGTTTGAACTTTTATTACAATCACATTTAGAGTCATTATGACTCTCAGCAAGTCTTTCATCGTTTGTCATCATTCTAATTGGTTTTCTTATTATTTTTTTAATCATGATTATTCGAACAATTTTTCTAAGTCATTTTTTTAAATATATTAACTAATATTAATTAAAAATAATAAATTTTACCATTTCTCAATAAATCCCAAAATAATAAAAATGTCTTCAAATTATTAAAAATACATTTAATTTAAATTTTACCAAAAAATATTAAACTTAATTTTAATTCTTATAAAATGATTATTTTAATTATGTTCGAATAGTCAATCACTTTAAATTTAAATAAAAAAACCAATTTCCATCTGGGTGGGAGAATCACCATTCTAGATTCAACATACTTAAATCAACATACCGCATCCATACATTTACACATTCAAACAATTTAAAATATTCCTCACATCCCCCTCGGTTTAAATGGCTTTAGCCATTCTACATTTCTGATTAAGATCGTGCCGTCATCTAGTTGTATCTCATAACTTCTTTCRTGTCTTTGCTTTATAATTTTAGCTGGTCCCCATATAGCGGTCATCATCTTTTGATGGGTTAACTTTCTTTATCAATACTTTATCTCCGACCTGAAATATTCGCTTTGTTTCAATATGATTTTTATTTTCTTTTTCTCCACTTTTTTCTTCTTTTGTGTTCTTCCACCAATGTCTGAGTTTTCTTCCAAAGATTATCTCGGCTGGAGATATTCCAGTTGTTGCTTGAGTCATACCGTTAACATGAATTCTATTTCTACCCAATCTCTATGCATTTCATCCTTTAATTTTATATTGATGGCGTCTCTTATTGTTCTGAATTGTCTTTCTATGATCCCGTTAGTGTTGTGGTGATAAGGGCTTGATTAGACTATCTCCGTCTTAAATTTCTTCGTCGTTTCTTTAAAGAGTGCTGATTCGAAAGTTTTCCCTCTGTCAACGTGTATCTCTTTTGGTGGTCCGAATTTCAAAATCCATTTCTCTAATTGTACCTTTCATGTAGCCTTCTCGTCTTGGTGTGCCACTACGGTCAAGCTGATGTTTCTACTAGATTGATCGATTATTGCTAAAATGTATTGGTATCCATTCATAGTCCTTCTGAATGGTCCTCAAAAGTCCATGTAAATTTTTTGAAATGTTTCGTCGGTAGATTGTTTAATGTGTTGCTCTTTCGTTTTTGCTGTCAGCGCCTTCCTTTTCTGGCAATTTTCGCAGCTTTGTACGATTTTCTTTATCTGTTGTCTTATTTCATACATATCGAAATCATCTTTTATGTAATTGTAAACTTTCTTACTTACTGCATGGCATAACACTTAATGTATATCTTCTATAAATTCTGTTTTCTTCTTCCGAGGGATACAATATTTGTTATCTCTTGTCGTCACGATATTGGTTTTCAGTAGCCATTCTTTTATATTTCCCATTTTAATATTTTCTTTAATCTGTTCTATTTCTTCATCATTCGTCTGCCAAATGAACTCTTCTGAATCTTCTGTTAATGCTAGGATTCTAGTTTTAAATTTTCCTTTTTTAGCGTCATCGTGCATTGTCTGACATTATACACATAGTTCAAATGTATTTCTCGACATTGCGTCTATATTGGTCTGCTTTTCGTCCTTGCGGTATTCTATCCTCATCTCTAGTCCACTAAGGAAGTTTATCCAAAATTGGAATTGTGGAGTTATTGGGTTCTTCGTTGTCATCATGAATGTGATGGCCTTATGATCCGTTCTAAGTAGAAACTTCTTTCCGTATAAGAAATGTTTGAAGTGTTGGGTAAAGTAATAGATTGCCAATAATTCTTTTCTTGTAATACAGTATCCAAGTTCGTGTTTGTTCATCTTGTTGGATCCATATGCAATTACTCTTTCCCTTCCGTATGCATCATTCTGTGCCAGTACTATTCCGATTGTATCAAATCTGGCATCTGTATCCAGTATAAATTCCTTTTCGAAATCTGGATATGCTAGGATCGGTGTTTTTGTCATTTTATCTTTTAATGTCTGAAATGCTTCGTCACATTCCTTTGTCCATGTCAATTTTTTATCTTTATTTTTTGGACATAGCCCTACCAGTATTTTTGAATATTTTGCATAATCCTTCAAAAATTTTCTATAATAGTTGGTTAGACCCAAGAAACTTCTTAAATGTTTAATGCATGAAGGATTTTGAAATTTGTCTATTGCTTCAATTTTCGTTTTATCCGTCTCTATACCATCTTTGCTCACGACATATCCTAAAAATTTTGTCTTTTCTACCATGAATTAACACTTTTCAGGGTTTATCCGAAGGCCCGATTCTTTAATCTTTTGAAATATGTGTTCGACTTGTCTGAAATGTTCTTCTTTGTCTTTTGCGAAGATTAGAATATCGTCCGGATATACAACTGCTTCTTTCCAGTTTAATTCTCCTAACACTCTTGTCATTAGTTCTTGAAATGTCGCTGGGGCAGCTGCAATCCTGAATGGCATTCCATTAAAACAATATGGCCGTTCTTTGTCGAAAATGCAGTTTTCATTTTTGAATCGTTCTCCAAATCAACTTGATGATATGCACTCCTTAAGTCGATCGTTCTGAAGTACTGCGCTCAATTTAGTGTATTTAGCATTTCTTCTACATTTGGCATTGGAAATGCTGGTCTGATTGTGACTTTATTTAAATGTCGAAAATCAACACACACTCGGATATCCTGTTTGTCTTTTTTCCATACGCATACTAGCGGGAAATTCCACGGCGAACTGCATTTTTCAATGATATCATTTTCCTCGTAATTCTTGATAATATCATCTAGTCTTTCCTCAAAGTGTTTTGGCTGTCGGTACGCTTTTACCAATATTGGTTCTCCTTGTGTTTCAATTTTATGCTTAGTTAGTGTGGTCTTCCCTATATCCCATTTGTCCGCCATAAATATCATTTTATAATTTATTAGTAATTTCATTGATGGTTCATATATTTTATCTGCCTTTATTTCCCTTATTCTTTTAAGTCTGTCTTCGCCAGTTAAAGTATCGCGTATTACCAGCACGCCTTCGTTGTATTTAGTTTTATGCTGAATTTATTTAGAAAATCTATTCCTGCAATCATTTCGGGTTACAAATCTTTTACCACAAAAAATCCACAGTTTTCTGTATTCTTTCAATCTTAATCTTTTGTTGTACTATTCCTAAATTTACTAGTTCCGAATAGTTAGCACAGTGTATATGTCTTTTTGTCTCCTTTATTTTGATATTTACCATATTTTTGAGTATGTCTATTTTAATTTCATTGACTCGTGCTCCCGTATCCAATAGACATCGTACTTTTTTATTCTTTATTTGAAATTCTATACTATGTCTCCCTTTCAGTTTTTTGTATTCTATTTTAAACCTTGATATTTTCATTATCTCTGTGCTTCTTTCTTCATCTTTTTCTGTGATCAAACTGTCACATTTCTTGTTTGTAATATTTTCTCTTCTTGTTAGACTTCCTCTTTTATTCGATCTTTCCGACATTCTTTCCCACTCGTCATCGGAGTCTTCTAATTCTGCTACTTGGTATCTTCTGTTCCTATATGCCATCCGACCTCTGTACTGTATGTTTGTGTATTCTTTTCGTTCATTTCTTATTTTCCTTGTATCTTCTCTTCCAGATTGTTCTCGTTCTCTAAATCTGTTTGGATTCTCATAACATAGTGATCTTACATGCTCTTTCTTGTTACAATGGTTGTATTTAACATTTGGGTATTCCCGTATCATATGTCCTTCTTCATTGCAGGCACGACATATCATCCTTCTGGCATTAAAATTTCTTGGTTCTTCGATCTTTCTCTCTTCGTATCTCGGTCTCGGTCTTCTTGTTCTATATTCTACTGTCTTCCATTCTTTATTTTCTTTTGTCGTGTACGCGTCCACTCTTATATTCCTGTCTTTCAGCTCAAATTCGTAAATTTTCTCCTGGATATTTTTTATATCTTCTGCTTTTGTAGCATTTATCAGAGTCATTTCTCTTCGTACTTCTCTATCTTTGATGGCGTTGGCGTACGCTAGATCTGAAAGTTCCTTTTTTCCTAGTTTTTTTAATCTCCTCGACATCAGTCTCATCGAACAATTGAAATTAGTTGCGTATTTTGTGATTCCTTAGATAAAATCGATTATTCTGAATATCAATAATCAAATTCGTTTCTTTATTATTATTATCGACAAAATTCATCAATTCCACACTCACAATCAACGTGAGATCCGACAGTAGGGAGAAAATGGGCATTCTGTCCACAAGACCCCCTGGGAGTGGTTCACCATAACCATGGAAACGGTAGCGGTGGCCATAGCAACGGTCGGGGTTACCATAGAAACGGTCGCGATTACCCTGGAAACGTTTTTGATTGGTTCCCGGTACTATAGCAACGGTCGCGATCACCCAAAAACTCTTCTGATTGTTCGGTGGTCCCCTAGCAACGGTCGCAATCACCCTAGAAACACTTCTGATTGGTTCTCGGGTCCCAAGCCCTAGGCAGCAACGGTTCCAATTTCTCTAGCCCTAGGCAGCAATGGTTCAGATCACCTTAACAACACTTCTCATTGGTTCCCGGTACCTTGGTAACGGTTCCCATCACCTAAACAACCAATCAAATCACTCAAAAAGCTTGACAACCATCACATCTATTCATTATATCTATTGGTCATCTATTGAATAAAATATGAAAAATATTGTGTTTTTATTCTTATTTAATATTTGTTCAAATTTTTATTTTATGCTAATTCGTTACAACGCCACCCTCGCCTTACGCCACTTTTTTAGCAGGTCCCGAGAGCAGCGTTTTAACGAGAGTAGACTGTATATATTAGGTCTACTGGAAGGTTTTGTCCGTTGCAATCACCAAATGTTCCGACACGTCAGCATATGTTTATTTGCTGAATTTCTGCCACTCTATTTCTATCACTTAATGTCAACATACTGAGGTAGCAAAAAAACTACAAAAAAATTGATTCGTGTTAGTCTTGTGTGTATGATGCGATAGTATACCCATGGCTACTGATAAAGTTCATTTACACCACTGAATTTTGTATGAATTTCAGCAAGGCAGAAATGCTACAGAAGCATGCAGAAATTTATTGAAAGTGTTTGGAAAATGTATAGTGTCTGATAAGACATGCAGAAGATGGTTTGACAAATTTGAATCAGGTGATTTCGACCTTTCTGATAAGCCATGTTCTTGGTAACCATCTGTGATCGATGACGATATTGTGAAGACCATGTTAGAGCAAGATCCTTTTCTGATAACATCGGAGATCGCAGAAAGACTTATTTCAGCTTAACAAACCATTTCGGACCATATTCGGACGATAGAATTGATGTGAAAATATTCAAGATTGATACCACACGAATTAAGTGCGAAGAATTTGGAAGATCGAGTTATCCAATGCATATCTCTGCTTGCTCGAAACAAAATTGAGCCCTACTTGAACCGGATGATAACTGGAGATGAAAAGTTGGTTACAAACGAAAATATCGCAAGGAAAAGGACATATGGTGAACCCGGAAAACCTAGCCCTTCCACACCTCAACCAAATTTAACTTTGAATAACAGAATACACTGTGTATGGACCAATACATTATGAGCATTTAAAACCAAACGAAAAGCTCAATTCAGCAACTCGATAATTTAAAGACAGTAGTCCAAGAAAAGAGGCCGGCACTGTTCAATAGGATGAAAATCATCTTGCATCATGATAACGCTAAGCAACATACAGCTTTGGGGATTCGTCGAAAAATAGCAGAACTAGGTTAGAAAATTCTGTCGCATCCACCGTATTTCCAGGACTTAGCACCCTCCGACTATCATTTGTTTTTGTCCTTACAAAATTTTTTGAATAGGATACAAAATCCCCTTCACTCCAAGGAACGATCACTTAGTGAAGTACGTATTGCTGCCAAGAAAAATAATGCGATGACAACACCCTTTCAAATTCCGTGAATATCGGACGCATAGTTTATAGGTTTTCTTGTAATTTTTTAAATTTGTTATTATAGCTCCAGTTATGTCGTACATATTAACCTCTTCAATTATATAGAAGTAAGTATGGAAGTAAATTTTTGTTCTTTCTGTTTTTCATTTTAACCAACAGACATTTCTATCATACTTTCTTTGATTGCTTTTCTACCTTACTTTTTAAGTCACTTATCGAATTTACTAAAACTATTTCATTTATCAACCTCTAAATCCACATTTACCGTTGTAATTTTAAGATCACCTGAATCACTTTCATTTTCAACTTCAACAGTGGATGAACATTTTAAAATTATTTATGATTTTCTTTGCAAAATTTATAATCGAACTTTTACTAGCTCTCTCAAAAAACATTGTACTTGGTAAACTTTTTGGGATTTTGTAAAAACTAAATAAGTGAGACGAAATTCTAATTACACCATTCCAGAATCCGCTTTTTTAATGTTTGGAGCATTTTATTCGCAAACGTAGTATTTTGATCTCTTAAAGAATTAAATAAAAACTCAAATACACCTTCATTTGTTAATAAATTTGAATCACGTCTTTGTAATGCCTCCACCGTTAATCTTATAGGTTTAAAGTATTAACCAACATTTCTAATTGTGGTATTTTGGCTTTATTAATGAGATAACTGCAAATCTTTAAAAGTTTTGATGATGCAATTTTTCGCCATCAAATATCGTTTTAACATCGGTTCAATACTATTCCATCTGGTGACACAATCTTATTGCAAATTTAACACTTTTCACAAAAGTTTGTAAGACAGAATTTCGCACTAGAGAATTTTTAAATAGTTTTACAATTTTTCAAACTATTGTGAGTGCCACAAACATTGTTTCGTCCATACGTCTATATTCTTCCTTATCTGCATATGAGTCACTATCCGAAAATACTTTGTATTGATCCTCGGAATAAAAATAATCAATTGAAGACTAATTACTGTCCATATCTGATGCAGTAACAGTGTTTTTATCTTTCTTTTTGTATACAATATCCATTACTACTAAATGAATGCCATGATTATAGAATAATTGGTGAAGAAAAGGTAAAACTCTTTCAAATTTCATCATCACAGAGACACCGTCAGTGGTTGATCCCCCCAATATCAGAGCAAGTCAAATAGCAAGCTTTTCAATCAACAAAATAAAAAAATTTTCTGCTGGACAACATCCCTAAATTCTAATAAATCCTAAGTTTTGAAAATTATTATCTTCATAATGAAGATTCACATTTAAATATCTCTTATTTTTCATTCTTGTCCATTCATCTAGCGTTATACTAAATTTGCAACCCTGTTTTTTATAATTGACTATACTGTGCATTATAACATGCTTTGCAATTTCATAATAATCATATATAAAATTCATAATTGTTATATTGTTTTTCGGTAATTCAAAATTCCTCAAAGCTAGCGATTCCCTAATGAAAGCACTATTCTTGATTGTATTTATTGAGAAACCGTCGACTAAAGCTAGTTTAGCCACAATCTTCCTCATTGATTGTTTTTTATTTGATGTTGTAATTATAAATTTATCTAATGTATTCAGTTTTGATTTATTATTATTATTCGGTTGATCAAAATCAGAAAATTTCCACTTTTATCAATTTTGTGTTGAGAAAGCAGATTACTTATTAATCTTCTAGTTGATGCTGTCTTGCGTTGCATTTCCTTATTAAATTTACTGCAAATAGCAGAATCAACTTTATTTTTCGTGAAATATTTCCATACAGTGGTTGATTCTTCTACTATTGAATTCATATTTTTGGGAATAAAAATTAACATGGATTTTATTATCTTTTAAATATTAAGTTATTGCAAAAGGAATGCAGGCTTTTTGATTTTTTGTATTTACCTAAATGTTATAAGACTTGTATGATGTTATAAGTCATTCAAAAGCTTAATTTATACTCTTTCAGATATATTTATCTAAAACTTATTATAATGTTTCTTTTCTTAATAATTTCGACTTTAATTGTAGATTTCAAAACTTGATTTTCGCAACATTTACTTTCTCGAGTTCAAGCTAGGACGTAATGGAGCTCAAGCCGCTCGAAACATCAACGAAGTTTGGGGCAAGGGAAGTGTCAACGAATACACGGTGCAGTGCTTGTATTTAAAGTTTCGCTCTGGCAATAAATTCTGGAAGATGAGCCTCATGACAGCCGTCCATCGACGATTGAAAGAGCTGGTGGAAGCCGATCCCCGCATAACTGTTCGAGAACTCGCAGAAGAGCTAAAGGTTGATACCTCAACCATGGCTCAGCCCATGAAGCAAATAGAATAGTCGAAAAAAACTCGATAAATGGGTGCCTCCCGAATTGAACGAAAGTAAAAAAATCGTCGTTTTGAGGTGTCTTCCGCGCTTCTTTTGCGCAACAAGAACGAAAATCGGTGACGTTCGGCATATTGGTTGGACCGCGATGAGGTTCTTCACCACTTTCCGAAACTTCACCAAAAGAAGGTTATGGTGACTGTTTGGTGATCTGCAGCTGGTCTCATAAATCACAGCTTTCTGAATACAGGTGAAACGATCACCGCAGAGAAGTACTGCCAACAAATTGACAAAATGCATCACAAACTCCGACGTATGTGCCCGAGATTGGTCAAAATGAATTGGTCGATTCCCCTCTACGACAACGCCTGGCCACACATCGCAAAACCGACCCTACAAAAGTTAAACGAATTGGGCTACGAAACTCTGCCTCATCCACCCTACTCACTGGACCTCTCGTCCACTAACTACCATTTTTTCAAACATCTGGACAACTTCCTCCAGGAAAAATGCTTCAAAAACCCAAGTCGACGCCAAAGACACCTTTAACGCTTTCATCGCATCCAGAACTCAAATGTTCTACACAAGGGGAATCAATAAATTTGTTAAACGTATTGATTCTGATGATTTTTATTCCGATTAATAAAGTTTATTCTGTGCTGAGTATCATTTGTTTAAAGTGTAGGTTCAAAAATCTACATTGCTTTTGCAACAACTTAATATATTAATTTTCAGTAATATAAGATATTTCAATATTACTAAGTTTATAATATTCAAACAAAATTCAGATTGAATAATTTCATTTAAATCTTTAATATTGATAGAATTAAAATTAGAATTTATACTATTAAATAAATAACTTTTAATTTAATTTTTTTATTAAATTCATTAACTATAAAATTCTAAATTTTTAGAAATATTTTCAATTATAAATTCACTTTTATTTAGAATTATTTTTTTATTTAGAAAATGATTATCATTATGATCAAATAATAAATCTAATCTTTCTTCGATTTTTCCAATTTTTAAGAGGAGGTATTTATGTATTTTGGTGAAGCTAATTTTGTGAATTTAAAATTTAAGTTTACTGACAGTTAATTAATGAGAACTTTTGAAAAAATAAATTTCCCGGGAAATATAACAATAATCCCAGGATTCGGAAAAAATAAAATGCATCAATTGCGTGGGAAATCATGGAATGCAACCTCTACGCCTTGCATAACAAGTGGAAAGGACTTGATTGAGTTGGTGGAATCCACTCACAACTGTTTTTCTGCAATGAGTCGTGCACATCGTGCTCCAGTTTCATGAACACGACGTCTTCTACTGGTGGTTCCCTCGTCTATATAACTTCACCGTCCCTTGAGAGCTGGTCTGCGAAATCGACCATCCACAGTCACTGCAATTCTGGAAACACTGTGGACGTCGAAATCACGCCCGTTAAATTTAGAATGGCGTTTTACAACATATCGTGGACCGCATCGCCATGCGCTTGGGTGTCTTATGGCGGCCTTCGACGATAACCTTTCCATTAAGTCGATTTGAGCACCGAAACCGCATTTCAAAGTCAATTTCCGACAGCAATCGTCGGATTGCCGCTCTGTGGTGTGTAGTAAAATTATCCAAACAACCTCTTGTAATGGATCAAATTCATTGAACACCACTTTCAGAGTAGCACATAAATCTTCGTCGAATTCTGAAGCAATCTTCCTCAAAACCGAGCATTGGCCCGGCCCACAATCGATCAGTATCATGTACTTTCCCTCCAAAGTGTGTGTCACATCCAAGACGAGCTGCTGTCATGTCCCTTTGACACCCAGCTTGCTTTTCTCCAACTTTACCGGTGATGGATCGATTGATACACATCGAATGCATCCTTTTACCATTGCCTGCATCAACCTCTCGGTTACACGCCCTGGATCCTACAATTTCCTCTCCAGGAACGACATCCGTCTAACCCCTATATTGTCAAAGCTGCCACATCTGAGGTCTAATATAGGATTCAAAATGAAATTCTGTGTGAAGAAGAATTAAGAATGTTATCATATTTCTTATTTACTGTTAAATTTGTTTTTCGTTGTGATTTATTTATTTCAAGAGTTTCGTTTGATTTCTTTAATTACTGATTTATTGCTTATCGAAATATTTGTTGGAGAAATAAAAGTCACCCAATTAAAAAAAATAAATAAGAGGCTTTTGTAAATTTAAGAGAATAATAATTTTAAAAATTACTGATAAATTTAAAAAACAATCGCAATTGTTTTTTTAAAAATTAGAAGACGCCATTTTAAAATACAATTTTTTATTACAGCAATATATTTCGACGGAATATCCGTCATCATCAGGCGATTCTGATTCTAGCTGTTAAGCTTATATATGTTAAAATGATGATAATGTAATCTATTATGCAATTACTGTTTCACGCAAAAACTTTCAATAAAGTTGATGAGTCCCTGATTTGACATTAATTGCTGGATTAACCGCTTTAACTATTAATGCGTCACATGAGACTCTTTCCCAATAATTTTTAAAATTTCTGCATAAAACTTTAAAATTATTTATTTCAACAGATGATTTACAACGTTTTTTATGTTCAGTAATATTACTACTACCACTTAGATGTCCATGCTTACGAACCCGTTTACAGAGATGACGGACCGTCTCTCCAATGTATGTGGCATTGCACCCATTACACTCAAATTTATACACAAGATCCGAGCATAAACACAAAGGAGTTTTCTATTTATTACTGAACATATTCTGAACTTTATGTTTTTGATACGATTTTTAAATTTAAATTCGTAGTATTAATTGATCTTAGAATAGAAGATTTGAATTTTTTAAAACCTTTAGAATAAGGAACTATGTCGGGTTTCAAACCATCTTCTCCTTCAATTATTTAATCAAATAATTTGATATTTAAATAATTTCATATTTAAATCAAAAATGCACGAATGTTTGCTTTCTGATGATGTTAAAATAATCCATAAGAAGATATTAAGAAGAATGATCGAGAAAGAAAGGAATGCTAGAAATCAATTGCAGAAGGGATTGGCGATAGTTGAAGCTTTTTTTTAATTGAAGCTGCTTTTTAATGTAAGTGATGATTATTGCTTTAAATTATGTAATGATGTCTTATTTCATTTCTAAGAAAGTTGTTTCTAATAAAATTGTTGTACAGAATAAAAAACTTATCAAACCTTGAAAATTATTTGGTGTTTGTAATTTTAATGTGGATAATAATATTTTGAATTTAAGCAATGTTATTTTCGGTGTAAATAAAATAATTGAAGGAAAAGATGATTTGAAACCCCACATAGGAACGAATAAGAGACTTAATTGTGGTTACACATTTGTGACAATGAGATCCCAATATTTCTTTAATTTTTTTCGGATGAAACTTTCTGTGAGGTGCACAAGACAATTCTATAATGTAGACTGCTAAGCTGTCTAAGAAACATCTCTTGTCGAAAGGTTTGAAGTGCATTATACAGCTCATTTAACTGAGACAAAACGAACATTCCTTTTCTTTGTTCTTGTTTCATTGCAGCTTCCATATGTCCTTGGTTCGTCTGGGGGTTTTAAAGCGCTGGATTGCCTTTTTCCAGTTTGTTAAAACAATTAATCGTAAAAGCAGTTTTCAGATTTTTACAGAAGGCTATGAGGTTTCGCTCAGTTTCATACGACAAATACAAAAAGATACTTTTATTTTTGAAATACACAATGATATCACGAAAATTTATTGTACCAATGATACTAAAAAGTACGAAATGAACCCTTGTCACAATGAAAATTAAACTGCATAAAAATTAATGCCAATGTTACAGAAAGGGATGAACCAATTACTACACTATTTTTCTGATTGTATCATTCCTTAATCAGGTGGACATTTGGGTAGAGTACAACTACACGTAGTTCTACTTGGTGCAATAAATCATGGACTTTTTGAATGAAAGACTACCTACAAATGTGGAAATTTTATTTTTCTCAAACATGGATTATCGATACGGGTATATGGTTATGGCCTTCCACTGTCATGTAACATTCTTCGGGTGTTTATAACACTGATGTTGAGATCAAGTTCTTTTTTAAAGCTATTTTTTGGTACCAACTACTCCTGATTACTAAATTTCTGTCTTAGAAGTGCTTTATAAGCACAAGAAAATTTATTTTCCATTTTCGCAAAATTTCATGCGGTTGTCAGTTTTCAATGGCTGTTAAACACAAATTAAAAATCCCAACTTGCTAAAAAATTTGCATATTGATAGAAGAGAAAAAGTAATGACATTTTAGTTACAACATGGGAAATTGTATAAATAAAAACTATGAATAAAAATATTATTGATTTATTTTAATAAATAATAAAAATTGATATATTTTCATAAAAATTCAATTCATTTTATTCTCAAAAATCATAATTTTTAAAACATTTTTTTATTTCATCTATTAATCCTAATTTTAAAATATTATTTAGTTTATACCCCAAAAATTCTAATATATATAAATTTATCACTTTATTCCTAAAAATCTTAATTTATGAAAAATTATTTCATTTTAAGCCTAATAATATTAATCCATGAAATTTAATTTCTGGTGTCGAAATGTCCCGTACCCATATTTGAAGTTATTTTTATTCATTTTAAATTTTCAAATTTATTTATAGTAATTTTAAATTATTACATTTTTTAATAGTGTTGGGTTTTAAAAATCTTTAATTTAAATATTTACGTTTTAAAACACAAATCTTTAATCTGACTCCAATTAATCAGTAAGGACTTCCAACATAAATATATATATA
>MQRK01188099.1:8289-26754 GCA_001938485.1 Girardia tigrina | reverse complement strand
AATTAATTAAAGTTTGATAATTATGAATTTTAATAATATTTTCAGTAAACAATTTTAACTTATTAAATTTAATATTTTTAAAAATTAATGTTTATTTTAAAAATTACATAATGTATTTTAATCCAATAAAAATTATGAGAAATTAAAATGGATTATTAATATTTCCCCATTCATTAATTTTTTCATATTTAAATATTTAATCAAAAACAATATTAATCAACGAAAGATGACCACTGAAAATTGTTGTGAAGAATCTGTTTGTGTTGTAAATAAATGTTTGCATTCAAATTGTGATGTTGTTAATAGTAATATTTTAAAAATTATTGTAAACTTTGAAATTGTAACTCGTCATGATTGATTTTCATTGTGTAATATATTTTAATCCAAATGTTTTTTGGTTTTAATGGATAATTGAATAAAAAACTCAAATACCATCAGATAGGACACTCGTCTAAAATCACTAACATAGATTCTGAAGGCTTATTCTGGCTAGTGATTAGTCGCAGTCAGACTAAGTACCCCACCTTGGAGTACAAGGGTGACAACAAAACCCGAAGGACTCCATGTGGGAGTGCAGTTTCGAGGTCGAACTGCAATCTTTCAAAACTCCTTACGCAGAATAGATACCGAACTATTAACTCACATCTTTCTTTCCTAATGTTAATTCCAGATGATCCAACAGATCGAATCACAGCAAGTCGAGATCAACATCAAGCGCCTCCGTCAAGAGAATGCTCAAATGAAGAAGGGTAGGGCAGCTGACCGAGGAGAAATAATAAATCTGCGCGACGACGTGGAGTGCCTGTACACGAGCCTAAGAGTGATAATAGATGCCGCTATTGAGCCTGAGGAATACGCATTGTAATCGAGCAGTTTCATTGCTATGGTGACGTCACCGTTTCCATGATAATCAAGATTCGCGAGCTGGAACGTCTCTATTCCGAGCAATACCGACTCCGGATGAGAGAAATTGGAAGACGGCAAAGAGGTATGCACTAAAGGAACGCAATGGGCCGTTGCCGATTACCGCAGAGAAGGCTACCTGAAACGACGTCAGTGGCAGAATATACGTAAAAGTGTATATAATGTTATTAAATGTTTTTCCAAATAGAATTTTAAAAATTCCTGAGTTATTTGTTCGATGTGTGAAATATAGCAAGCATAGAATAGATAAAATCATTTAGCAACTCTTTCTTCTTCTCAATTCTAAATTTTGACACTAAAATCATATACATAAAGGAGGATCTGAGTTAGGGTATTTGAGATCAAACTTTGGTAAATGTATTCATAATCAATAAAATCACAAAAGATGGATTATTGACATAATTTCTGTATTTGTTATGGGCATGACACAATATAAAATCTATAACATCGCATCATACCCATTAGAATTGATCTGGTCTATCTGGTCTTAAACCTGTGTAGGTATTGAACCTGAAAGGTCCTCATCATCTATCACTGCTTGCAGATGATATGGGGGTTGAGAGGCAAGTTTTGGTCTTAGATTTAGGGGGTTAGATGATAAAATACACACTTAAGTCACAAGATGATTATAGAGATAAGAATAATATATTATGGTTGGATACCGATTACCTGGAGGCTCAAAGCCAAATAACTCTGTTCCCAAAATATGTTAACATGTTTGAAAATACTATGAATCACAACACATGGCTACAGTCGCATTTTTATTGGTTACTGTACCGATGTCCAGGGTTGGACTGGCTTAAAAAACCGGTCCGGGAAATTTGATCATGGTGGCGGCCCACTTCGTCATTAGTTTTATATAAATATTTTCAATAATTTAATATTACTACTTATTTTTAATTTAATTTAATTTTTATATATTTTTCTTTAGTTTCTATAATTATTTCATATATATATAATGAAATTTTAAAGTTCAAAAACACTACTTTAAGTTGTAAGAATTTTTTTATTTATTACATGTAACATGTTCAAATTCGTAATTATGCAAAACAACATTAAACAGTTAAATAACTCCTAGTTTTAACAACCTAAAGATAAGAAACTCTAGAGTCTAAAATTTCAATTCACTATTAACTAGTATAACAGCTTTTTCATCGTTTCACTAGTCGATGCTAAAACATCAATGATTTCCTTGTTGTTGATTCTTGGAAGAAGGTCCTTCTCACAAGACATCACTATGAATGATAAAGTTGACTGGCTCAGCAAATTTCTTAATCTGTTCAAAATGTATTTCAATTTTGAAAACGACCTCTCACAAGCAACTTGTGATAAGGATAATGTCAAAACAAATTTGTAAGCCAGATACAAATTTGAATAAGCAAGACTATGCAAATTAAACTTCTGGAGAACAAAATAACAACAAACAATACATGTTTTGCAAGATTTGTATTTATTTCTGTGGTTGTTGCCTGGTAATTCTACTGATTCAGGCTGTTGAATGTTGTCTTAGACAGAGTCTGATACTTCCATTTCAAAGATCAAATTATATTCATCTTCAAGAGTTGTTTGTAAATTTTCCCATTTCCTTGCAAAATCCAATAATTCAGTTTGAAGCTGATCTTTTTTACAGTATCATCAAATTTTTTGAGCAAACCACTCAAGTGCTGCTGTGCATCACTTGGCATTCTTTTCAGAATTTCTGCAAAATTTCTTGGATCTAAACAAGATAAATCAGCGTAAAGACTACCATATCCAGAGAATCTCTGTTTTAAACTATTAATTACTTGATCCATAACCATGTTGTGAACATTTACACGAAATTTATCTTCGGATTTTCAAGTGGTTGGTTGGCTATAATTCTTTTTTCTTTAAAAAAAGTCTGCACTTCAATGTCGACCTTTCTTTTTTCTAGTTCACTGTTTGCAAATGTTGAGAAATTTGTAGGTGCTTGAAAAATAGAATCAAAATTTCTATATACTTTGCTTAATTCATTGATACTGTCTTGAACCATCTTATGGGCTCGTAGTTTATCCATTCCAGTTGTTTGCAAATATTCAGATAATGGCGTTGTGTGTTCAAATATTTTCAGAAATAATTTGCCGTTAGAATAAATTCAAAACTTGTCAATGAATTCAACAGAGCTTTTGCTCTGTATCAGACATCATTATTGAATTTATTTGATGTAGAAATATCATAAAATGTTTGTAGTATGTCAATGTACAAAAAATCTATAACTCGTGTTTCTTGATTGCCATGATTGGAATGTTTGATTAAATTTCCAAATATTTTAGTAAGAGCTCTGTCTTTTGCGCACCAACGGGTTTCATCAATTACAGATATGTATTTCAATTTGCTAAATTCACACCAAACATTGAATCGTAAATATGATTCCCGAAGAAAGACTGCACATGTGTTTTAAACCCCAAATAAAGTAACAACTTCAACCGCTTTTTTAGTGACGTTACCCATTACCAAATTTAAGACATTGGCATAACACCATACATGAATCTGGCCCGGAGAAACTGTATTTAACCAGGCATTGAATCCATTGTATTGACCTTGCATAATTGATGCACCATCGGTTGGATTGCCAATACATTTACTTACATCAATGCCTAACTTTTCAAAGACGCCACAAACCAAATCAGACATTCCTTTTCCAGTAGTTGATGTGCAATTGACTATAGCTATTACACGTTCGTGTACAGTATCCGTTACATATTGGATCACAATAGAACACTGATCCTGCACATTAATATCTTGTGTGGTATCCATTTGAACGCTAAACACAGCGGTTCCTCTAATCTCTTCTGATGTTGTATCCACTAACGAACGTTGATTGATATAAAGCTTTGCTAAACGCCAGACAAAATGAACTTTTGATTGTTTTTGTCGTAAGTCAGCCATTGGCGAGGCTTATTGTTTCTGAAATAAACGTTCTGGTAATTAAGTTTAACATTGAGATCAAAATTGTTTTGTTTCGGATGAAATTTGAAAAATAGTTTCAAACTATCTGCTGGTTGTTTTGAAACATAATTATAGTCCTTATGAGTTTTTTTCCCTTAGCTTAAATTGACTACTGGTCACAGTGGTTAATTTATATTGAATGTCAGAGTTAGAATATGAGTTTACATGCATAGCATTATCATTGAAACTATCTGCTGTTTCAATTTTAGAACTATGTGCCTCATTAGCCGTACTCATGGCAATATAGTCAGTACTAGAAAATGTTGCAAACATGTTTGTTAACTTTTTAAATTTCTGGGCATCGTTCTCTAAAAGTGATTTCTTTCTTATTCGTTCTTTCTCAGCTCCTCCTTTTCGTTTATTCATTTTTCTGTGGGGTAGAGTATGTATGCTGGAAAAAAATATAATTATTTGAAAATTTAACCTATTGATTTCATGGTTGAGGCTTGCTCCCACGGCTGTCTTTGAGGCATCAATGCAAAGAATTAGATCTTTTTTTATGATCGAATGGTTCCATATTGGGGATTTCGTTGAGCTTCTATTTGATTGAGTAAAACGCTTGTTTTTATGAGGCATTCAGTGTGATTTTCTTGTTTCTGACCAATTTAGAGAGCAGATCGTGGAGTGGATCCATTGTTTTGGATAATTTTGGAATCATCCATTGATAAAATACAGCTGCTCCCAGGAACCTTTGGAGCGCTTTTGTATCACTTGGTTCTTTGAGGTTTGCGATGTCGTCAATTCATTTCTGAATGGGTTGGACCCCACTCTTGGAAATCATAAAGCCAATAAATTGGACTTCGATGGCTCTGAAGTTGCATTTATCTTCGTTGATTTTTAATGATTTCTGTTGTAGTAGGCTCACTATATGTGACAGATGTTGTTCATGTTGCTCGATGGAATCCGAAAATGAGATTATGTAATCAATGTAGCAGGCTGCGAAGGCTTCAGTGCCGTGAAGCAAAGCATCCATGTATCTTTGAAACATCTGGGATGCATTGCGTAAGCCAAAAGGCATGATGGTGTATTCAAATAGCCCGAAGGGCGTCGTTACGGCCGTCTTATGGATGTCGGTCTCATGAATCGGAATTTGGTGAAGCGCTTTTTTTAGATCTAGCGTTGAAAAGACTGTTTTCCCGGATATTCTATCCAGGATGTCAGACATTCTGGGCAGAGGGTAACTGTCCGGTCGTGTTACAGAATTTAAAAGCCCGTAGTCACCGCAAGGACGGTAGCTCCCGTCGGGTTTCTTGACGAGCACTAAAGGTGAAGACCAGTAGCTTGTGCTTCTTCTAATTGTGCCTTCTGTTAATAGGCGATCGAATTCCTCGCGGATCGTGCTGAGGATGTGATTCACAATTCTTCTCGGTTTCTGGGAGACTGCAGGACCGTTTATTTCTATCCTCAATGCCGGTGTGACCTCGGTTGCTGAGGGCGTGACGCTGTGGCATGTTTTCGCTGATCCCGAGATAGTGTGGTTTCTTGTTGCGATTTGATTCCTTTGGTAGTCGACAGTGATAACTTCGTGAGCAAGGAAGTCTGATCCTAAAATCGGTCTCTGAACGTCGGCTAGTATAAAGCTCCACTTGAATTTTTTTGTATCCCTGTGAACTGGAATTCGATCATATGTCTCTCGTAAGTACGGATATCCTGCCCATTTGCCGTCACGAGCTTCTGAGTTTCCGATCCACCGCTGGGTTAGAATAGGCTGTAGGGTAGGATGCTTACGTTGGCGCCCGTTTCGACGAGAAATTGAAGTACCTTGTTGTTTGTGGTGGCTGGAACAGTAAAAATTGAAGATACCTGATCCGGTAGTTTTATGTGGTTCGGCGTTACCGCTTTCATGCCGAACCTTTGACTTTTCCCGAAGATTTGTGTTTGTTCCAGTTGCATGGTTTAAGACATTTCTTAAAACATTTCCGGTTTTCGTTTTTGACGAGTTGATTTATTTCATTCGTGATTTTCTCAATTTTGGCTAGAAAAGGATTTGTTTCCGCGACATTTATACAGTTGGGTTGTTTAACCCTAAGTAGAACATCCACAAGTGAGGCTAGGTGTGATAAATTTTGGTTCCCATTCGCGATAAGATGTTTCTAGATGTCAATCAGAAGTACCCAGAGGAAGGCGTTCAGTAGAATTTGATCGTCCTCGGAAGTCGGTCCGAGTTGAGCACGATGACGCTCTAGAATCCTTAGGTGCTCCGACGGAAGTCGGTCGCCAATGCCGTCAGTGGAGAAAAGCGCGTCAAAGTGAACTGATGATGGTTGTCTGTGACTCCGGATTATTGCTTATTGGAAATTCGTGTATGGTGTTTTCGATTCGGTATTGAAGTATTCTTGAAACTCCATGAGAAGGAATGGTGGAAGGCTGGCAGTGACGTGAAGGAACTTCGTCATTTGGACAATTTGATCTTGGACAATTCGATCTTGGACAATTTGAAAATGGCCTCGACTTGTCAAAACCAAATGTCCGCTGCATTGAAGTATGGCGGCAGTTTCGTAGAGACTTGGTTGCAATCGAGCGAACCACCATTGTAAATTCCATCCATCGATTAATAAAAAAACAATAAAACACGATTTTTGAAAATTTATTATTTGATAATTCTGATTATTAAGAGAACAATAGTTGTTTTAAAAACTTTTTTTTAATAATTAAAAATAATATTTTTAATTTAAGTAAATGCAGTTTACACTCCTTATCGATATAAATAAATTCTTCTTGCAATTTAATTAAACTTTTCCTTTAAACTAATTAATTTCTTCTTTTTAAATTTTCTAAGGTCAACTGGTATAGTTCTTTCTATTCTTTTCTTGTTCTTTTATTAGATAATTAAGGGTCTTGTCGATAAATTTTGTGTGTCTTTTTCTTGAAATTTCTTTTCCTTTTTATATTCTTTTCTCATATATAATTTTTCTTATTTACTTTAATTAAAACTATATTTTGTTGGTGTTTTATTTAAAATTATCTTTAATTTCAATTGTTCACTCTTTAAACACAAATCTTAAATCTTTATCTTTAATCGTAAATCTCTATTCTTTATTCTTTAATCAATAATCTTTAATCAATAATTCGTAATCAATGATCTTTAACCTTTGATCTGACTCCAATTATTCAGAAAGGACTTCCAACATAAATATATGAATAATAACCACAAATTCTTTTATGAAATTTTATTTCAAATAACAAATGTCAACGAGTCACAAATAATAATAATAATTCAATTTTTGATGACAGAATACAAACACAATCAATATTTCGTGCGAGTTAACAGATTACAGTAAAACTGTGAATCTCCAAAGTCGAACGATGATTTGATTTAAACTCAAAGATTTTAAGTTAAACCTTCTTCTCCCATACGGGGTACTTATGATTTAACAATATTTTTTAAAAGAATAAAATGAAAAAATAAAAATAAGTTTTTACGTTACTTGTTAACACGACTCATCTTAGTTAGATTTCTTGCAAGTATTTTTGGGCAAACTAAAACTAGATTTGATGTTGTTTATATAGTAATTTTCCTCAGCCTTGAAGATTGATGAGATAAAACAAAGAGTAAAATATTTATAATTTTTGATGAAGTAAAACAAACATTTATAATTTTTAATTCCAAGTTTTATTAAAGTAAATATTATTTTATTTGAAACTAATAATTTTGTCAAAAGAATTATTTTTAAATTTTTACTTATAAAATTTTATCAAGAAGTGTTCATATGCTTTTTCCAAAACCCTAACAATTTGTCTTTTCAATATAAATACTTTTTTATTTAAATCTTAATTATTTATACCTTTAATTAAATTAAATCTAATTATTTACATATAATTTGTATTTAGTAAAATAAAAGAGTAAATATCTCTATTTTACTCTAGTTAATTAAAACAAAATTGTATAAAATACTTTTATTGAATATTATACTCAACATAAATGCAAATATGATTTTAAAGAAAAATTATATTTAATTTTAAAAGATTTATCAGATTAAATAACACATTAAATAAATATTCAAAATGTAAAAAATAACCAGTAGTTTAGATTTTTCACTAATCCTCAATCTCAGTTTGTTTCAATAACTTCGATAAATTCAAATATTGCTTTAGCGACTTCATTAAATTCAAATTTCAATTCTTGGATCTTCCTCAATTTCTTCGATAAGTAAATTTCAGATATTTGTCTCCTAAAAAATTTAAAAATTTTTTATATCTTGCCAATCCATATATGTATGCTTACCTAAAAAATGGAAAAATTTTATCAGCCATCGACTAACTAACTGTTTATTTTATACTGTCAGATTTTTGCGGAATTTAATTTGAAACTCGTTCTTTGACTCCTAACGAGTTACTTCAATTGCTATTTTTGCCTCTAAGCCTAATTTAATTTTAAATGTAAATAACCTATAATTTATGATTTCACCTTTTAAATTCTAATGTACATAACTCTATAGTATGATTTTTATATTATTTTATTTAAATATAAATAATAATAATTTTATTTAAGAATTTATAAAATAAATAAAGTAAATAATAGCATTCCACTATTATTATTTTCTTTATTATTTTCTCAACAATTCCATGGTGCTGACATTTATTTTTACTTTATTTTTTAGGTTTTTTAACATAGATGTTTTAACGGTTATCAAATCGAAATAATAACATATTAATCAATAATGTCTTTTTCCTTTTAAATTTATGATTTTTGTCAATTCTATTATCGTCAATATCTATTTGATTGAATTATAATAATTTCAATATTTATATTTGATTATCTTATTAATTTTAATTTAAACCACCCTTTTCTGTTTGGAGTATTTTCTTTTGACTTTGATTAATTTCATATATACATTTTTTCTTTTAGATTTGAGCGACTTTGAGATGATCATATATATTTTGGTGAATAGTTTTGAACACTTTATATTACTTAATATCTAATATTAAAAATTAAACAAATTTATTTTTATTAGTGTTTCATTTATTGAATTTATTAGTGTTTCAATTTACATAAAATTTATTAAGTATAAAATTTAATTCAAAATAAATTAATCCAATAAAGAAAAAATTTATTTTGCATAGAACATAGAGTTCATCGACTTTGCTTCTGCAATCGAGTAGTTATAATAAAAGGTCATAATTTTTACAATTTATCAGTTTTAAGTCTATCGTTTTAAAGAAATTCATTTTCAGTATAAAGTTTAGTGTCAATCAAGTGCTGAGAATTAGGTTCTAAAAATAAAACTCAATTATCATGCCATAAAATTTTAAAATGCTGTGATAATTATTTTTATTTGATAATTGAAAATTAATTTAATTCATCATTTAGTTCTTTTTTCAATGAAAAATTTTCTGATATCTTAAAATTAATTTTTTTATCTCAATATTTATAAAACGTTAAATTTTTTATTACATTTGAAATTTAAAAATTAAAATATTAACCTGAAATTTGTTTGTTTAAATTTTATTGTTTGTATTATAATTCAATTTGAAAAGTTAGCTTAATGTGTTTAATTAAATAAATATTTTACAAATATTCTAGTATGTCTTCATCGAGTCAAATGTCAAAATTTTACACTGAACATAATAAAATTTCGAAAGTTATAGTCCATCCTTTGGTTTTATTAAGCGTTGTGGATCATTATAATAGATTAAGTAAAGGCACTGGCAGTAAAAGAGTTGTCGGTGTTCTTTTGGGATATATGCGTAGAGATATCTTAGAAATAACGAACAGTTATGCAGGTATTGATTTTCATAGTTATTTAATTAATTAAGTTCTTTAATTTTAATTAATTAATTTAGTTCCATTTGAAGAGGATATGGGCGACAAGAACGTGTGGTTTTTAGATCACGATTACCTCGAAAGCATGTTCTCGATGTTCAAGAAAGTCAACGGTAATTGTAGTCACTATTTGACCGTGTAATTGGGATATTGTGTTCAGCGAAAGAGAAAATCGTCGGATGGTATCACTCGGGCCCCAAGCTGAAACAAAATGATATTAAAATTAACGAATTATTTCGCCGATATAATTTAAATTCTGTCATGGTTATTGTTGACGTGGAGCCGAAAGAAAGCGATGGGTTACCTACGGAAGCGTACTTAGCAATCGAAGAAGTTCATGACGTAAATTTTCCATTTCTTTTTTCTGGCTCGATTTTATTTGTTTACTAAGGACGGGACATTGACTACGAAAACCTTCAAACATTTACCATCGGAAATTGGTGCCGAAGAAGCCGAAGAAGTAGGCGTAGAGCACTTGCTCAGGTGATTGCAGATAAAGATAATTAAATATATTTATAACTTATATGTGAAATCTAAAATTTAAATATATATTTATAAAATCAATAAAATTTTTTGCTATGATTAGTAATTGGAAATGCTCAATTACGAATTTCTGAAAATGTAGTTGAAACAGCCGTTTGAATAACCATTCTACAAGATTAATTGAGTGATTGGAGATTATTTTACTGATCTCTAACTGAAGGTTTTCTGAAACGAATGTTTTTAATCAATTTGCGTTAACTCCACAGGAGTAGGAACATCGGAATGTCTACATTGACCAGCACATGTTTCGTCTTTATTCTCACAGTACGATTCTATTCTCTGCAATTTAAATATATATTTATAAAATCAATAAAAATTTTTGCTATGATTAGTAATTGAAAATGCTCAATTACGAATTTCTGAGGATATTGTGTTACTAAGAAAATCGATTTGCTTTGGACAAATTTTTCAATAATTATAGCGATGGTTCTGTGAATAAAGGATTTATTGACATCAATTAAACATCATAAATCGTCTTAGCTAAATTCTGTTTCGTTTCTTCAAAATTCTTTTAATTCTATTTCCAATAATAATTTTTGTAGCGGTTATATAAATATTAATCAATCTGACTACAGACCATCGTTTTATTTATATAAATCATGTTTTCTTTTTATATAACATATATCTAATCTATATGCTTATATATATTTAGTAGAGTGTATTATTGGTGATACTTCGATATCACTACTGGTAATACACACTATTTACAGTGTTATTTGTTATGTAAATGATTTAATATTGATTTACTTCAGAGATATAAAGGATTCATCTATTGGTAGCCTGTCTCAGAAAATAAAAAATCAATTACTTGGATTGGAAGGACTGAAGGCTCACTTAATTGAAATTCACGATTATCTCTCATTGGTCATGGAGAAGAAAATACCGATGAACTATTCAATTTTATACCACCTTCAAGATATTTTCAATTTATTACCTGATATTTTTCTTAATGACATGATCAAAGCTCAATATGTCAAGACAAATGATCAAATGTTGGTTCTTTATATTGCTTCGATGATTCGATCAATATTGGCTTTGCATGATTTGATTAATAATAAGTTGACAAATCGAGAAAAGGAAAATACTGAAGAATTAGATAAAAAAGTGGATCATGCTGTTGTAGCAAAATAAATGTTTGGTTTTCAATATTTTTGAGTTTAATTTTATTAATAATCCAATTTAATTATTCATATATTTATTAACTATTTTTAATCTGCTACAGTTTATCGTTAATCTTGCGAGTTTATTGTTTTGGAATTTAAATTATAAACTATCGTCATATTTATAAATTCCCATCTCTCCTTGACCAAAGGCGATTCGATTCAGCGTTTTTTTTTTGTTGTGTTATATTTATAAATGAAAATTACTGAAATATTTATTGCTTATATGTATGCTATGTGTAGTTAATTATAAAGAAAATAAACAAGAATTAGATTTAAAGATCTATTATTCGTTTTTTAAGAAATTCATTAAAAAACAGTGATTTGACATTTTGCTTTTTGACATCGAACTGTTATTTTGATTTTTTTATTACGAATTTTTCTAAATTAGATAAAAGAATACCTTTTCGATGTGTGAACATTTAATCTCCAAATTAAATTTTCTCTTGAATATTCTTTATATCTTCTGCTTTTGTGGAATTTCTCTTTTTACTTCTCTATCTTCAATGGCGTTGGTGTACGCTAGGTCTGAAGGTTCTTTTTCTCCCAGTTTTTTCTCTACTAGTTCATCAATCTTTTTAAATACTTCTAATGAATTTTTATACACGATTCTAATCTCTTCAAGCTCCTTCATTATCCCCAAGATATTTTTCTCTTTCGATATTGCACTTCTCAGTCTTGTTTCCAAGCTTTCTCCATGAGTTTTCTCATATTTACTTATCGTCTCTGGGGTCATGAATGCAGTAGCTAATAACGCTTTTCTTTATTTCTTAAATCCCAAAATCTTTGAATATCTCTCAAAGCTTATTAGAAACTTCTAATTTTGCTTCTGGCCCATCGAATGTCTCCGGTCCTCTGATAATTGGTGGCACGTATTAGTATGTCGCCATAATTTTTTCATATTAAGAACATTGAGACAATTCTCATTAAAATTTCTTCATTACAACTCTCAGAAGATCTTTCACCTTTTGACATCATTCTAATTGGTTTTCTTATTTCTATTTTAATCATGATTATTCCAACAATTTTTCTAAATCTTTAAAATATTTAATTTCTAAAAATATTAATTAAAAATAATAATTTAAACCATTTCTTAATAAAAACGCAAAATAATAAAAATGTTATCAAATTATTAAAAATGAATTTAATTTAAATTTTATTAATTTTATTTATATCTAATTAAAATTCTTTTCTTAAAAAATGTAAAACTTAATTTTAATTGTTAATTTAAACAAATATAAACTTATCAAATTATTATTTTAATGATGTTTGAATAGTCAATCACATTAAATTTAAAAAATACCAATTTTCTTCTGGGTGGGAGAATCACCATTCTAAGTTCAATATACTCAAATCAGTATACATCATCAATACATTCACACATTCAAACTATTTAAAATACTCCTCAGATTTTTGTTACAAGATATTTCGAAAAACCAAATATGTAAATGATTGATAATTGAAATTTAATTGTATAATTTGATTTTTTTAAGAAAAATATTTTGGGTGTTGCTTTTGTCCCGGATGAAAAATATTGAGTTATGCAAAATTTTAGAGCATTGAGAAATTGTCTCGTACTACTAATAATCCATGCTCCTCTATATCTAACCTCTGAGAAAATATGGTAATTGTTGAATAAATATATTTGACACTATAATAATATGCACTTAATTTCAACTTTCAACATCATCAAATACAAACAGAAAAGTAATTTTTTCTAAGACCCGAGTTACTCTAATATTTTTTTATAATAATAATTTTAATGAAATAATAACTTTACCAAACACTCAAAAGGTTATTAACCTTCTGGGAAGTATTCTATTCCTCAATTACATGAAGAAAAAACATAAAGTATTGAATAAAAAATATATGAAATAGATTCAAATAATGAAGAAAATTTCAAATTCAAGGAAGAAAAATTTAAAAATTAAATATCGAACTGAAAATCATTAAATTCAGTTAAAAATAAAAATCCTCAATTTAAATTGAAAACTCTATATTGAATTACTATTGTGACAGCGTTTTTAATGATTCAGGAACCCATTTTAAATGTTGTTTAAAAGGCTTGTTACTATAGTTTCGTAAACCATGCTTTTCATTATTAGTTTGTAAACTGGGTTTTAAAATTTACATTTGCAGGAAATGAAAAAATCTGAAAAACCAAGCCATGTATTATGGCTCGAATTCTTACACCAAAGAGGTAAATTTTATTTATCTATGGAGTATCAAAATAATATATTGTAGCTACATTAAATTCATTCCGAACTATAAATTCAAATTCAAAATGCAACGACAATGGGAAGGCAGACTTAGATCACTCAGATATTTTAAAACATACAAATAACTCTAAATCTATTCAATATAAAAGCCCAGAAGAATATTATGATGAAATAATTTTTTTGAAAAAGGTACAGTAACATTTGGTTTCAATTAAAATAGGAAGAAAAATCATTTAATTAGAAAAATAAAATCAGTATTCAATAATTTTGTAATTGAAAATAAAAAGGAATCAATACAAATAAATTAGCACTTTTTTAAAGAAATTCAGTCGTTAAAGTTAAATTTTAAATATATATTGATAAAATAAACATAAACATCTATGAAATTTAATGGCGACAATAGTCAGAACAGTTAATTTTTAAAAATTAATATAGAAGGTTTCTCTCTATAATAGCAGCTGGTAACTTGTTTTAGTTTACGCGCTCCACAAATTAAATTTTAAAGTACCATAGTAAATTATTCTAGTAGTTAATAAAGTCATTTAAAAAAATTATTTTTTAATTAATTAATAATCAAAATGGGAAAAGTAAGGATGTCTCGACTCTTAAAATCTTTATCTAAAGTAAATAAAAATTTTTTCAACATTAATATCTAATAAAATACTAAAATTTTTATATTTACTGATAAAATCTCCCATTAATTACCATTTTATTATCTTAAACATTCCATTATAATTGCTGACGATGGAAAATGAAGTTCCAACATATTTTCAATAATCGATTTCTTAAAAAAATTTTGATAAAATCATTTTTCAAATATATATATAGTCATGTGAACACTAGACAAACATCTTAAAAAATAATTCGCATTAAAGAAAGTTACAAATATGTATATTAATAACAATAAGAAAATGAAGGAAAAAAAAGAAAATACACTAAAAGAATTCAGGAAAAATAAGTACATAATTTTTACAAAATTTGATAAGGGTCTTGTTATACTTAACAAATTAGACTACATAGATAAATTGAATGACATTATGTACAAATGATTTCACTAAATTAAATCTTAAGGGAAATAGTAAACTGTTACCAATGAAGAATGAAACAGAATTAAAGAATATACTAAAACATCTTCTTCAGAATAAGAGTATTAATCAAAAATTTGAGAAACTTATGACATGTCAGGGTTTAAAATCATCTAAATTATATGAGCTAACTAAAATACATAAAGCTGGTAATTCATTCCGTCTGTACTATCAATGATTTAGGGTGTACAGTCCAATGTAGAAAAGGTTCTTGATTCATTATTGAGTCCTTTGATTTCTAATGAATAAGGGATAAGGAATGGCTTTGAAATAAAAGATTTCATTTTAGATCAGATACCTAAAGGCGATTCAGAATGTATGGTCTAATTTAATGTGTCTAGATCGTTTACGAATGTAACCATCGATGAAACTATTTATGTGAAAAATTATGTGATGATATTTCTGACTCTATGCATGAATGAAGACGCAATGAAAGGACTTCTTAAATTTTCTGCCAAAACGTACAATTTCTTTTTAACAATGAATTATACATTCAAAAAGATGGAGTCGTAATGGGTTCCCCATTAGCACCAATATTGACATCAGTTTTACATACCCTATGAAAAAACCAAAGCTGTACAAGAATCTTTCCTGTTTTCAGAAACCAATCCCTGATAGAACCATTTAAACATTTTTGAATGACCTTCATTCTAATGTTAAATTTACTACAGAATCAGAAGTAAATAACAAACTTCCTTTTCTTGACATTCTAGTCATTAGGATGAAGGAGAAATATCGAACTGAATTATACAGAAAGACAAAAAATACAGGTCTCTACATAACACATTAAGGCCTTTGTGAAGAAAATATAGAGATATTATAAAGGGTTTAATGCTCAGAGTTTGGAATTTGTCTTTCAATTTTAAATTCGTATATAATGGTTTAAATACTCTAAGATGATTGAGTGCTTGAGGAACAGTATGTACTCAAACAAACAGATATATTACAACACCCAGGTTAAATTGGACAAATTATGTACACAAACACGGGTTAAGAAAGGATTAACTGAAGAAAACTTTGAAAAGCACAAACAAATAATCAAAATACCATATTCTGAAGGATTTTAAGCATTTAAGAAAAATATTTACCAGAATATAAGTAATGTCAAAAAGGTTTCAATATCATATAAAGTTCAAAGCTTCCTCTCGAATAAAATGAAAACGATTTATGGATTGGAAGCTAATCTGGTTTATAAATTTAATTGTTATGAATTTAGAAACTCGTACATTGGAGAGACAAATCTTCATCTCAAAACCCAGATTAGTGAGCATTCACAATCGAGTCTATCGAGTAAGGTTCTAGGTCATTGGTTACACTGTAAAAATGGTTACTCTTCTGTTTCAAATGATGAGTTTTCTATTTAACAGAAGGGCTTTGATTCACACAATGAGCGACTGTTTTGTGAATCATTATTAATACGACACTAAAACCCATTAATTAATATTCAAAATGGAAAAGTGAGGCCGCATTAATTCTTAAACTTTTGTGTTCTGTTATGAGTGAAGATAGAGTTACCATATTTTTATAAAAGCAATGTTACTTTGTGTATTTACAAAAAGTATCATGTTAAATATAATCAGAGATTCATTCATGCAATTCATTTGCCAAAATTCAGAACTTCTATTACTTTAATATATTTATCTGTAAATATTTATATAAGTTTTGTGATTTGTTCTGAGCGAAGGTAACGTTATCATATTTTTGTAAAAAACAATCTTATATTCTGAAATTTACGGTACGCTTTTCAGTTCGTAAATTTGTTTGTTTTTCAATTTTCTTTTTGTTGGGATATAAGGTGATTGTAAAATAAAACGGAAGTTAAAACAAAGACGATATCTTTACAAATATTTATTTGTTAAATACAAGTTTTTACAATTTTTATGAAATGGTTTTAAAAAAATGGTTTTATTCTATTTAAGAATTTAGAAGTTGGATAATGGAGGAAACTAATTTTCGTTTACCTCCGATTCAATTTGAAGTATATAGGAATATATATCAAAGCAAAATATATATAAATATATTTTTCACACTTTTTCTATTATTTCCTTTTTCTTTTCTTTTGCTGTGGATTTCAAATCAGGTTTTATAACCGTTTTATCAGTAGGTTACAGCTGGTTAATTTTTCCTACTCCTTTTAATTATAATTTTATTGCCTCTTTTCCGTCTGACTTCTCTTTCTGCTCAATTAGGAATCTCCTCTTGATTAGAAAATTTGTACTTCTTAATTAAACAACTTTCTTTAATTAAAATAACTTGTGAAATAAATAAGGGCGTTTTTCATCTTCTTTTTCTTCTTTTTATACTAATATTCTAAAATAAATTTTATTTATTTATCTTTCAAAATATCTAAATTATCTTTTTTATAAAAACACCTGTTATTTCATTCTTGATTAAATTTATCTTTTTGTTTATTTAAATTCATTTATTTATATATATTTTATATTTAATATAATAAAAAGGTAAATAATTTTTATTATACCAATTTAATTAAAACAAATATTAACTCTCAATATTTATATTTTATATACTCAACATTTTTATATTAATTTAATAATATATATCTTGTTTTTGGTATTGTATTGGATATACTATATCAGGTATAATACTAGATCTGACTGAATCTTGTTTCTGCAAGAAAAGGAAATTAGAGGAATTAGGTAATTTGCATAAAGTATTTGTTTAAAGTATCATGGTAAAAGTGATATTTTAACATATTCCATACATAACATTCGGAATTTTATTAAAAAATTAACCTAATGCAAGATTTGTTGAGGATAAGTGCATACACAAATAAGTTATTAATAAATTTATTTAATTGACTGAATAATTTTAATGCAGTATAAATATTAAGGAGCTGTAATCGTTCGATTTAAAATTTAGAGTATTGTAACACTCAAAGGAGAAAATGAAATTCTAAAATCGAAAGTAAGACAATCAGACGAAAATTTTATTAAAAAGGTAATTTAATATTTTAGTTATCTTCATTTATTTTTTCTGCAGGACAAAGAATTAAATGAAGTTATTCAAGTAAGTACTTATTTTGTTTAATTCAAAACTATAGAGGCCGGCGATGAAATCTTATCAAGATCTAAAAAAAATACAATTTAAAACATTTTTTTGTGAAAATTGCCTATGCAATTATACTAAAAGTATTAGAAAACCATAATAGAGCCTAAACATAGTCTTTATCAACTTCAATGACACTCTTGAGGTGACATGTAAAATTTTGTAACTCGCCTGTGAGCTAGGCCTCCGATGTTGATTTCAAATATTGGCGAAAATAGTTGTACACAGCTCCTGAATTACTGAAGTTTTTACTACAGCGGTAGCACTCGTAGTTCTTGAAGATAAAGCGATGCATGAGGTTTGTGTCAGGTGAGGAGTCCAGCTGCTTTACTAGAGACATACTGTTGCGGCATCATCGCTGTGGAAGCGTCTTTTTTTATTTGTCGTTGAAAGGGAGAGAGGAAATTCATTATCGTCACGTTCTTTAATATTATTATTATTATCATTTAATTCATTATTATTTTTATTATTATTTTTTTCTTTATCATTATTGTGATTATTTAATTTATTATTATCTAAATATAAATAAACATATATCCTACGTTTGTGGCCGAATAAAGCCGATTTGATTTTATCGCCTTCAGCCAGGGCTCTCAGCATGCAGTCAATAATTTTCGACCTAATGAGGGCGGGTTTCCGTTCACTGCTTTCGCTAATCTCCATCAAATCGATTTTGTTTTTCAGCTGTCTCAATTCGTGAGGGAAGACAATTTCATTTCTCATATCTCCGCTAACAC